>CM075738.1:23769472-24037641 GCA_037974335.1 Prionace glauca | reverse complement strand
CACGTGCTCACTGTGTCACCTTTCCCCTCACTCCCTCTCCTCCCCTCAGCATCTTCCCACTTGTGTTGAAAGTTGAGTTGTGGTCAAACTCTATCTAACTTCCAGCTTTAGCACGGTGAAGCTGAGTCAGTAACAAATTCATTCATCGCTTATGCTCATTACAGAGAGGACTTTGGACTTTTGTTAAGAGTGTAGTGTACTTTGTTCCCCACCTCCTTATACCCTGGAGACAGAGGTGGTTACTGTGACACTGATGGTACGGTAACTGGGGAAGGTATAGAGAAGGTAATATTAACAACCTGTAATATTACCAGCTGGGCTGGTGCGATTGGAATTGGGGTGAGGGACCCCAGTGCGCCTCCAAAGGAAGGACTGGCTTCTTTAGTCAATGAACTGAGGGATCAGTTGGGATTGACTGAAGTCTGCAGGGACTGAGGGGAACGAAAGCAGCCTTTCAGTCGCCCACATCTGCTTTTGTTTGAGAGGAGTGTCAGCCTCTGTTGAAATGAAGTACCGCCACCAGATGGAGACAGTGACTACATCTGCACTGAGCTGGCCACATTCTTTGAGACTGAGCTGAGATGTACATCAGCTGCCCAGTTACATGGCTGGGGTAAAGGTGGGTGCAAAGGGTGAATGTCACCTTGGCCGGATGCCTCCCACAGGCTTGGTTAATGTAGACAGTGCCCCGGTTTATGTAGAATATTCCAAAGAGAAAACTCAAACTGATGAACAGGCAAGTTTTCTGCCTTCAGTTTTTCTCTATTCTAAAACTTTTGCTACCAAACTTGAACTCTGTTTTCGAAGAGGTTCCACGGTTGAATTCATCTGCACAGATGAAGGTGATTAAGGATTAGGTGGTTACTATTGGTGAGGAAGTGAGAAGGTTCAGAATGGATGCATCATCATCTTAAACTTACCCCAGATTAAGAGGACTGGGTGAATTTTTGATGTGAATATTTTAAAAACGATTTTGAATAAGCCTATTGTCCTTTGAAAATTAATGAAGTCCTTGGTGCATTTCAGGTTTTAATTTCTTTGACAGTATTATAACACTGTGTAATACAAGCACAGCTTCCGGCCCAGAGCGGCTCAGAAAACGATGAAGTTTTAAACCTAGGCCTTATCCCCACTATTTCTTTATAATCAAACAGGGAGCTCCAAACCATTTCTCCCAACATTTCCCTGTCTCTATCCTGGCAGCAGTTTTATTTTAATTCTCCCATGGGATGTGGGCACTGGTGGCAAGAGCCAGCCAGTATTCACTGCCCATTGTCCCATTGAGGAGCTTTACCCAATAAACATTCTTCACTTAGGCTGTCAGTCAAAAACTCGGCCTCAATGGATGTTGGCAGGAGGGGAGAGCAGGGTAAGAGAGGGGAAGGAAGGAGACGGGAGGGGAGAGAAGGGGAGGGGAAGGGAAAGGAGGGGAGGGGAGGGGAGGGGAAGGGAAAGGAGGGGAGAGAAGGGGAGGGGAAGGGAAAGGAGGGGAGAGAAGGGGAGGGGAAGGGAAAGGAGGGGAGGGAAGGGGAGGGGAAGGGAAAGGAGGGGAGGGAAGGGGAGGGGAAGGGAAAGGAGGGGAGAGAAGGGGAGGGGAGAGGAAGGGAGAGAAGATATATGAACCTGATGCAGTCACATTCACCCTTCTTTCTAGTCCACCTGAAACAACATATGGGAGAGACTTTGGTGTAACATCTCCTCCCAGAGACACCGTCACCAGCGCTCCCTCAATACTGAACTGATCTCATGCTGAGATGTTGTGCTCAAGTCTCTGAGGTGGGACTTAGATGAAGAATGCTATCTATGACGGAGAAGGAGGAGCTGATGCACAGGCCCATGGATGGAGAAAAGGTACAGGTGGTTTACACTGCATCTGAGCAGCGTTGCGGCAAAGCATGTGAGCTCTCGGATGCTGCCAATGAGTGAACAATGATGGAAAATGAAGAACAGAAGCACCAGCCTTATGACAGTGTGATCTGGTATCTCCCCCCCGGTTCCCTATCTTGATGCATGTTAGCTGTATGGATGTTAATGTTTGTTCAGCTGGATAGGGGATAATCACTTGTCACATCAGTTAGAGGACTAATGGTACCTAGTTCCTGTTTACTTAGAAAGATGAGGGTTCGAAGTTCTTCCAACATCTGTGCTGGTAACTGTTCAGGAGTTCCTGTTTATTCAGCAGGATCAAGATTAACAGGAGTTCTAATGCTTCAAAGGTACAACTGAATAGAATGAAACATGGTCCCAGCATTGGCGAGAGGGAAACACTCTGCCTTGTCCCACGTGTATGCAAACTCCAGCACTGATAATAGAGACTGCCTTACTTTGCCTGCATATCCCTGGATTAGAGAGGGGATGAATTCACACCATGCCAGGCCCTCCCCCCACCCACCATTCCTCCCCCGGCTCCTATATTCTAGAGGAGGGCAGCATCATCTCTGCAATGCCCCCATGGCCAGTGTGTTGCTAGGGAGTGTCCGTGACAAATAGACTGGCTGTGGAATATTGTCCAATAATCTGAGGCTTGCGGGGATGAAGGAAGCAGAAAGGGGGGAGGAATGAGAAAGAGGGGTGGGGAGAGGGGTACAGGAAAAAGGCGAGGTTAGTCTGCACACGTTAGCTCATTAATGCCATGCGTTTACACATACATACTTACATAAACACGGGAGTGCTTGACCTCTGAATGGAGGACGGCAGCAATGGTTGTGTGAAAGGTGAGGTGATTGCAGTGGGCTCATTAGGGGCTGTGTAATCTGCAGCAAGCCCATATTGTTACAGTAGCCATTCCACTCACTCCTACTGTCCCCTTGAAGCATTTTAATTGCCTGCTCTAGCTGCCTCTCAGCATAAACCCACTGTGCCAGCTTCTAAACACTCGCAGCACTCACGTCACTATTTATGAAGATTTTGGTTCGAGATTTGGACACTTTGTTGTTCTATTTTAAATTAAAGCACTAATTAATTTCTCAGTTCTCAAAGGTTTTAAATAGGTTAGAAATTAATTGTCAATAATAAGTGAAAAATCCCAGTCCCTGTGTGTTAAAATACTTCTTCTTGCCAGTGTAAGCGATACAGAGTGCAGCAGGCACCTGCTGAAAACATTGCTGAAATCATTAAATATTGAAAAAGGTAATTGATTTTTGACTGTTACCAATCATAGGAACAGGAGGAGGCCATTCAGCCCCTCAAGCTGATTCTGATGCTCTGTTAGATTATAACGTGTCGGTATCTCAGCTCCTTTACCCTACATGGACAATGGAAATCTATCAGCCCTTTTCTGAGGGCTTCAGTTGCCCTCCAGCAGTCTAGCTGGGGGTGGTGTGGGGGCTGGAGGTGTGGGCTATGTAGGGGTGGGGGCCTGGTGGGAGAGGAGTGTGGGGTGGGGCTGTAAAGGGGTGGGGGATTGTGTGGGCTGGGTAGGGTGAGGGAGTGGGGGTGTGTTGGGAGGGGGGCTGGATGGGGCTGGGTAAGGTGAGGGGTGGGAGCTGGGTGGAGGTGGTGAGGAGGGTGGGAGCTAGTGGGGGGGGGTGACGGGTTGGGTGGGTTGAGAGGATGGGGGCTGGGTGGGGTGAGGGGGTGGGGGTGTGGTGGGAGGAGGGCTGGGTGGGGCTGGGTAGGGTGAAGGGGGTGGGAGCTGGGTGGGTGGGGTGAGGGGATTGGGGGCTGGGTGGGGGGTGTGGGGTGGGGCTGTATGGGGTTGGGAGGTCATGGGGGCTGAGTGAGGTAAGGGGGCAGGGTGGGGGAGCTGGGTGGAGTGAGGGATGAGGGAAGTGGGGTCTGAATGGGGGCATTGAGTGGTATGAGGGCTGAGGGAATGAGGGCTGGGTGGAGGTACTGTGTGGGGTGAGGGGATGGGGGCTGGGTGGAGCGTGTGGGGTGGGGCTGTATAGGGGTGGGGGAGGAAGCTGGGTGGGGGCTTGGAGAGGGGGCTGGTTGGGGCGAGGGGTGAGGGGGCAGGGCTAGGTGGGGAGTGTGGAGTGGGACTGTACGGGGGTGGGGTGTCAAGGGTAAGGGGGATGGGGGGTGGAATCGGGGAGGGGGCTGTGTGGGGTGAGGGGGCAGGGCAGTGGGTCTCAACCAGTAAATAGGGCTTGCTCCTAGATTGATCTACATCTTCACTCCCATTCTCCCTCCTCTCCTCCCTCCCTCCCTAAACACGGTCACACTTCCTGGGGAAATGTTCCCCTGGGCATTTGGTAGCCATCAGTATTGAATCCTGTTGGATTATTCCACTCTAGGATGCGTCACAGCCAAGCCTAAGCCATTCCTGATGCCAGTCAGACAATGGTGAGGTGCCATTTACAGTGGGGGTGGGGAGTGGGGAGGGAGGGGATTGATGGATAGGGGTGAAGCTTATCTGATACATATTTCAGGCACCCTCCCTCCCATTTATCTGGGAGGTACTGAGGCTAATGACAGGGTATTGAGGCCAATATGGAGAGCACATGCAGCATTGCAGAATGCAGCACTGAACTTGTAATTTCCCTGATTTAATCCACATCACATTGACAGAGAGACACAGAAGCAAGTCCTCTTTCTGTTGTTCTGATTGAGCCCTGGGCGCTATACGCCACACTGAGAATTGATATGAAACCCCCCCCTTCACTTTATTCCCCTTCCTCCCCCGCCCCATTTCCCACCCTACCTAGATTCCCAATTACCTTTCGCAAGGAAAGCACAGTAATCCTGGTACATTATCATCCACTTAAAGGGGCATTGCAGTGACTCATAAAAATGGAAGAGTTAGCCCAGCTGGAGGCAGCGAAAGCAGACTCCCCCCATCCCTTTAAGCTAACTATCTGCAGCAGCTAATTAACACTGAAATTAAATTTGCAATGTTAACCCTCCCATGGTCACTAATTGCCCTCCCCCATCTGCCGGGTAGCAGTGCACATCCCTGACTCTCCATGCAAATTAATAACAAATGGGACAATGAAGTAATATTTGAGCCACAAACACAGATTAAAATCAGCCTTCAGTTTTTCTTCCATTATTAAGAAAAATTGATCCTTTGCTAAATATTTAAAGTCCACGTGTTCACTAATTTGCTTTTAAAGGGCCATTGTTTTCCTTCAAAGAAACATGGCAAACCTTCTATTAGAATACACCAACACAGAAGGAAGCTATTCTGCCCATTGTGTCTGTGCCAAGTTGTGATGTATACATTGACCTGCTATATAAGATGTCCCCATTTTTCAGTGCCAAATATGGTGCTTTTACATATACTTGATGTATGAGTTGATCAACCCCCCCCCCCCACCACATCCCCACTTTTCAGCTATAAAGTGCAAGGCACACAGAAGTAATAGGCCATAATCTTTCACCCCAGCCGTGCATCTGTTACTCACCTTGTGCGGTGAGTGAATCAGCACATGGGATGAAGCAGGCTGTGTTGTGAGGAAGATGCCTGGGAGTTGAAGACATATTGGATGGATGAGACTGGAGTGAATTGCTGGGTGGGTAATGTGTGGATAGTGACCGATAGAGAGAATGCAGATTATTGGTGTGAGACATGTTCAAATCCCATGTCACTGGTGGGTGCCGGTGAAGAAAGTTTAATGTCCATTGTTCAACCTTTGGATGTGTGCCTCAACCAGGCATGTAAGGATCATGTTTGCACTGGAATAGGTGGGGATGGGTGATGGAGAATAAAACACAGGAACGTAGAATTCAGGAGCTGGAATCCTAGAATCCTACAGTGTAGAAGGAGGGCCTTTTGGAACATCGAGTCTGCATGACCACAACCCCACTATCCCCATAACCCCATGCATTTACTCCAGCTAGTCCCCCTAACACCAAAGGTCAATTTAGCATGGCCAATCCACCACACCCGCACATCTTTTGGACTGTGGGAGGAAACTGGAGCACCTGGGGAGACACAGGGAGAACATGCAAACTCCACACAGACAGTGACACAAGCCGGGAGTTGAACCCGGGTCTCTGGCGCTGTGAGGCAGCAGTGCTAACCACTCTACCACCGTGCTGCCCCAATAGTTTGGAATAGAGCAAATTTTCACCAGGAAGGGAAATGTGTCCACTGCTCCTCATGATGCTTTGTGTGGTTTCATTATCAAATTGTAGGATGCTGTGAGTGCACAAAGTGTCTTCAGATCGTTCACAAAGTGAGAAATATCTGATTCAGAGAGTGGAGAGGAAGATGATTTGTTGTGGGGAGATGATTCTGAAACAAAAAGCACCAAGTCTGATCTAGAATGGGATCTTACTGATGATGCCATAGCCTAAGTGGCTCAGAATGAATTTGGTTAACTCAATGTGCAGATGTTGAATGCAATGAGTTTGACGGTTTAACAATGCTTTGATTGTGGTTAAAGGTATCTTTGTATAATTCATTCATTAGATCATGCCACAGAAGTTCAAGATCAATTACTGGTGTTTTGTTTGTTACATTTCAAAATGGTGACCACACTCAAACACATTTTATATTCAACAGATCAGTTGGTCCCTGTATTTTTGGAAGGATTTTTGGAAGTTTGGCTAATATGCTGTGAGCTAAGGTAATTCCAATACCATACCTGGGCAGCACGCTGGCACAGTAGTTAGTACTGCTGCCTCACAGCACCGGGACCCAGGTTCGATTCCCAGCTTGGATCACTGTCTGTGTGGAGTTTGCACATTCTTCCTGTGTCTGTGTGGGTTTCCTCTGGGTGCCCTGGTTTCCTCCCACAGTCCAAAGATGTGTGGGTTAGGTGGATTGGAAATGCTAACTTGATCCTTAGTGTGGGGGGGCTAGCTAGGGTAAATGAATGGGATAGGGCCTGTGTGCAGATTCACTGGGTCAAATGGCCTCCCTCAGTACTGTAGGATTCGATGACATCTCCCCGCTGTCTTCCCACAATTTGTTTAGTATTTATCCAATTCTCCTTTGAAATGTATTCTTCTTTCCTTTCAGACAGTGCCATCCTGAGTACAACAACTCTGCACTTCTCTCTCTCTCTCCTCCCCTTCAATTACCCTGAGATTCCTTTACCAATTATCTTAAAAATATCCTCTGGATACCGGTCTTCCTGCCAATGGAAACAACATCAAAATAATGTGCATTTGACAACCGCAGGAGTGATTAGTGGGCAATATTTCACACAAAGCCACATAAACGGATATTATTACATGTGGCCAAAAAGGTAGGTTTGAAAGAGAGCCTCGAAGAAGGAAAGAAAGGAAGAGAGGTTTAAGGAGGGATTTCAGAGCTCAGGGCCTCAGGAGCTAAAGACACAGCCACCAGTGGTTCAATAACGAAAGCTGTGGGTGCTTAGGAGGCTGCAGTTGGAGCACAGAATTCTCTCAGGGCTGGAGGAGGTTGCAGAGAAACAGCAAATAAGGAAAAGTTCTATCACTCTAATCACTCCCTGACACTCCTCCTACCACCCCTTGGATTCTGAGCCCACCTATGAACATCAAGCTTTCGTTTCCAGAACAGTCACTGACCTCAGCTCCTCAGTAATCTTTCCTTCATGGCATGTCACCTCATTGTTACTCAATCCCGTATAGCTTGCTTCTCCCTCCTTCCTAAGATCCATTAGCAGGACTGCTGTGGTATTGTTTCAGCGAGTCCTTCCTACCCTACCTCTAATTAACCCCTTTGTTCAGTCTCTTTTCATCTACATCTATCAGTCTGATTAACAGCTTCCAGTTTCCTGCCCCTAACCATTTCTTCTTCACCATGGATATCCAATCTCTTGACATCTCCATCCTTTGACTCTGGGGCCTTCCATCTCTGAATGGAGACCTGGCTGAACTTGTTCACTCACTGACCAATTTCTGCCCAACAAATCATTTTCCACTATTCCAACATGATTCCTCCACCAATCAAATCTTCCTCCCCTCCCTTTCAGCATTCCGCAGGGATTGTTCCCATGGGGATATCCTGGTCCACTCCTCAGTCACCCCAAATACCTCATCCCATTCAAGCAGCACCTTTCAGTTCCAACACAAGAGCTATAACACCTGCCCTTTGACCTCCTCTCTCCTCACTGTCCAAAGCCCTAAATATCCCTCCCAGGTGAAGTAGCGATTAGCATGTATCACTTTCAATCCAGTGACTGCATTCACTCTCGGCAGTGTGGTCTCTTCTACAGTGAGGAGGCCAAATGCAGATTGGGTGACTGCTTTGTGGAACAGCCCTGCTCAGTTTTCAGACACGACTCTGAGCTTCCAATGGCCTGCCATTTTAATTCTGCACCTTGCTCTCACACTGATATCCCTGTCCTTGGCCCTCTGTACTGTTCCAATGAAGCTCAGTGGAACTGAGGATCTGCAATCCACAGTCCTCTGGATTCCCCTATTGTGGTTAATGATTCCTCACTCTAAACTCGCCCATTTTGCCTCCTTTTCTTCGCATCTTTTGCATTTTCTGTTATTTTCACTTCCAGTCAGCAGCATACCTCCTCCTTCTTTTGATTCTTTTCTTGCCACATCTCCATTTCCTCTGGAGAGCAAACACTTTGTCACTCCCTCTCCTGTCTTCCCCCCTTTCGCGAACTTTCCTTTATCCTGGTGCCATTCACCGCTTTGTCAACTCCTATCCCATCTTTGCTTCTCTCTCCACGGATGCTAACCGACCTCCTGAGTATTCCCAGCATTTTCTGTTTTTATTTCAGCTTTCCAGCATTGCGCAGCGTTGTCCTTGTTTATTTGGAAGCACTTTACTTCGGAGGGTGTGTTTAGACAAACAGGGGTTTTGTGCATTGACTGCCTGGGGTTTATTTCGCATCTTGGAAACTTTCCTTCATTGAAATATCTTAGAAAGAAGCTCCCAGCCAGTTCAATGGGATTCCTTCGAAGTGAACCATTGATCTGTCAGCACTAGAGGGAGCCAATGTCTTGAAGCTGTACAGGGCAGGCTAAGACCAATAAAATCCTCATTGACAAGAGTTGTTTTTGGGGAGACAATTTACACTTGCTCAGAGTTTGTTTTAAATAGTCTGACGGAGGATCTCTTTGTTTAAAAAAAAAGATAGAGGACAAAGTGTGAAGCAGACATATTGAGAAAGTGGGGGACACACAGAGAGAGAGATAGAGAGATACAGAGAGATAGAGATACAGAGAAAGGCTTCACCGAATGAATGGGACTCAGGGCTTAGCGAGCAGCCGTGTCTGCCGACCCTGAATGTGCAGCTTCTCTCATTACCACGAGCTATCTGAAGTGCTAACACGGATTGTGAAATAAGTGGCCTTTATTTTAGTTTTCGATTTTGTCCTCTCCCATGCTTATTTTAATGTCAGTGGTTTCATCCTGGGCTGTGGTAAATGGGCAGGAATGACCTCAGTTTCCAGCCCGTACGTCGAACAACTGTGACAGTCACTTACTGTAATTATGATCCCAGTAGTAATTCTGTACGCTCATTAACACCTGTCTGGTAAACAAGCTGCCTGTTTTTTAATTATTGACTAGCCAGGCATAAGATGCAGTACGCGAACAATCCACAGCTTCATGTTGTGCAAGGTGGTGGGGGGGAAATGAAATTGGTGTCAACAGGAGTCTGCCAGGGAAAGAAAACAATATTTTAAAAAAGCACAGCAAAAAATAAATAATGAAGATGAAATATTTCAATTTTGAGACGCCTGATGAAAGCAGCAGTGTGCAGGACTCTGGTGTACAGCTCCCTCTAGTGAACTGCTGTGTGCTGCTAGGATTCACCAGCAATATATATGGCATTGGGGGTGTAAGTGCCACACAGCAAACTGTGAGCTGATGGATGCAGAGTTCTGACGTGTAGAGGGCACAAAGACACACAGCTCTGATTTGTGATGACATGTAAAGGCACTGAATGCATTCAAGATAGGAGTAACACTGTATACAGGCAAACACAGACTCATCTGAGCCGTAACACTGTATACAGGCAAACACACACTCATCTGAGCTGTAACACTGTATACAGGCAAACACACACTCATCTGAGCCGTAACACTGTATACAGGCAAACACACACTCATCTGAGCTGTAACACTGTAAACAGGCAAACACACACTCATCTGAGCCGTAACACAGTATACAAGCAAACACACGCTCATCTGAGCCGTAACACTGTATACAGGCAAACACACACTCCTCTGAGCTGTAACACTGTATACAGGCAAACACACACTCATCTGAGCCGTAACACTGTATACAGGCAAACACACACTCATCTGAGCCGTAACACTGTATACAGGCAAACACACACTCATCTGAGCTGTAACACTGTATACAGGCAAACACACGCTCATCTGAGCCGTAACACTGTATACAAGCAAACACACACTCATCTGAGCCGTAACACTGTATACAAGCAAACACACACTCATCTGAGCTGTAACATTGTATACAGGCAAGCACACACTCATCTGAGCCGTAACACAGTATACAAGCAAACACACGGTCATTTGAGCCGTAACACTGTATACAGGCGCACACTCACCTAAGCTGTAACACTGTACACAGGCAAACACACACTCGACTGAAGTATAACACTGTATACAGGCAAACAAGCACTCACCTGAGCCATAACACTGTATACAGGCAAACACATGCTTGCCTGAGGTATAACACTGTAAGGCAAATACACACTTGCTTGATTTATTACACTGTATAGGGGCAAACACACACTCACCTGAGGAATAACACAGTATACAGGCAAACACATATTTGCCAGATTATTAACACTGTATGCCGGCAAATAAACATTCGCCTGAGATATTACATTTTATGATGTGGAGATGTTGGCATTGGACTGGGGTAAACATAATAAGAAGTCTCACAACAGTAGGTTAAAGTCCAACAGATTTATTTGGTAGCAAAAGCCACTAGTTTTCGGACTGCTGGCTGCCACTGCTCCAAAAGCCAGTGGCTTGTGCTACTAAATTAACCTGTTGGACTTTGACCTGGTGTTGTGAGACTTCTTAGTGTATATTACACATTTTACATAGACAAACACACACTTGCCTGAGATATAACACTGTACACAGGCAAACAAACACTCACCTGAGTATAATACTGTACAGCAAACACACACTCACCTGAGGTATTACACTGTATACAGGCAAACACACACTCGCCTGAGGTACAACACTGTACACAGGCAGACAAACAGTCACCTGAGATATAACACTGTACAGGCAAACACACATGCAACTGAGGAATAACACGGTATACAGGCAAACACACAATTAACTGAGGTATGATACTCTGTACAGGCAAATGTAGTCTCAACTGAGGTATAACACTGTATACAGGGAAACACATACTTGACCGCGATGTAACAATATATACAGGCAAACACAGTCTCAGCTGAGGAATAAGATTATATACAGACAATTGCAGTCTTGGCTGAGCTATAACACCATACACAGGCAAAAGTAATCTTGATTTAGGTATAATATTGTTACGAGTTCAATTCATTATACCTGTGTTGCTGAATTTGCAATCTATTGACACTGTAACATTGACATTCTAAGGTCTACAATTTTCCAATGCAGTTGTAGTGGTTCCTGCCTCATAATTAGAGTGGGGCCCTCCATAGTGCCTTGATAGGTTCCTGGAATGGCTCAAAGATAAGTGAACAATTCTTCTTGGATGAGTCAGTTTGAGGCAGTTTGCTGGCTCACTCTTCTGAACTCTAATGTAAACAAACACATTCTCTAGCTTTTCCTCATAACACAACCCATCATTCCAGGAATCAGTCCAGTATATCTCCTCTGAATCAGTTCCAATGCATTTATAGCCTTCCTTAAATATGGAGACCAAAACTGCACACAATATTTGAGATGTGGTCTTGCCAATGCCCTGTATAACTGAAGCATGATATCCTTTCTCTAAAGTTAAATTTCTCTCATAATAAAGGATAGTATTCCATTAGCCTTCTTAATTAGTCTCAGTACCTGCATACTAACTTTTTGTGATTCATACACTAGTACCCTAGATCCCTCTGCACCTCGGAATTCTGCAGCTGCCCTCCATATAAGTAATATTCTGCTTTTCTTCTTGCTGTCAAAGTGAACAACTTCACACTTTCCACATTTTCTGACTGCTAGACTTTTGCCCACTCATTCAACCTATCTGTATCTATTTGCAACCTTCTTATATTCTTTTCACAATATACTTTTTTCCTATCTGTCTTTGTGTCATCTGCAAATTTAGCTATCATGCCTTCTCTCCCCTCATCTAAGTCATTGATATGAATTGTAAAAAGTTGAAGCCCCAGCATAGATCCCTGACAGATTCCACTCACCATGTCCTGCCAATCAGAAAATGATCCATTTATGCATACTCTGTTTCCTCCCAGCTAGCCAATCTTCTGTCCATGTTAACATGTTGCCTTCTACACCATGAGCTTTTGTTTTCCACAATAATCTTTGATGTGGGCATCTTATTAAATGCCTTTTGGATATCCAAGTACAGCACATCTAAAGGTAAAAGTTTATTTATTAGTCACAAGTGAGACTTACATTAACACTGCAATGAAGTTCCTGTGGAATTCCCCTTGTCGCCACAGTCCAGTGCCTGTTCAGGTCAATGCATCTAACTAGCATGTCTTTCAGAATGTGGGAGGAAACCGGAGCACCCGGAGGAAACCCATGCAGACACGGAGAGAACATGAAAACTCCACGCAGACAGTGACCCAGCTGGGAATCAAACCTGAGTCCCTGGAGCTGTGATATAGCAGTGCTAACCACTGTGCTACTGTGCTGCCTCCTACAGGCTCTCCTTTATCCTGGGCACATGTTACTCCTTCAAAGAACTTCAATAAATTGGTTAAACATGATTCCCCTTCACAAAACCATGGTGACTCGTCCCAATTACCTTGAGTTTCTCTAAGTGCCCACTATAACCTCCTCAATGATCAATTTTAAGAGCATCTCCATGCCAAATGTCAAGACAACTGATCTATAATTTCCTGGTTGCTGCCTCCCTCTCTCCTTGAATAGAGGGGTTATATTTGCTACTTTCCTGTCTGATGGAACATTTTCAGAATCTAGTGAATTTTGGAAGATTTACACCAATTCATCTATTACCTCATTAGTCATTGCGTTTAAGCCGAAGATGAAGCCCATCTGGATCTGGAGACTTGTCAGCCCCCCATTCCATCAGTTTGCTCAGTACAGCTTTCCTCCTCCAATTCTTCTCCTGCACCTAGTAGTGTACAAGGCAGACTTTTGTTTGCTTCCATAACTAGCAATTCCTGGAACAGGTCTCTAGTCCGTCGCTAGGTGCTTATAGCTTGACAGGTGCCACTCCTCATCAAACATGGCTGACCACGAGAATCTCCCACTCTTACACCAGTCATTGGCACGTTTGGAAGGATTTGCAGGTTGACACTCAACTGAACTGACTGTGATGCACCTTCCTTGGCCATCAAGTCCTGGGATGGGACTCGAACCTGGAACTCCTAGCTTTGGAGGTAGGGACACGACCCATTGCATCACAAGACCTCACAGCTCCTCTTCTGATTGAAATTTCACCAAGTGTTCACATCTGCAGACTTATACACACGACTGCGGTATAACGTCACATACAGACAGTCAACACATGAGACTGAGGTATAATTCTCCTGATTAAACTCCTGGTTCCTCTGAACTAACCATTGTCCCACGGTTTACTACCTCAATTAACCTAAACCATCTCACTCACTCCTATCAGGTAAAATCTAGAGTTATGCATAAATATTGATCTAATCAGGCATTTCTGAATGCTGAACATAATAAACTTAAGTCAATCTGTGACCATATGGCAAAATCAATCTCTCCTCTCAGCAGTTCAGACATTGTGTGCCATGGAATACTCGATTATTGCTTTTGATAGATATTCTTATAAACCTCAGACTTGTTCCTTAACCAGCTATTTTTACATCTCAAAATATGCCCTCTGTAGACAGCAGCGGAATATAGAATTCTAATCATTTTTTTGTGCGCAGTGAGATAGAAACTGGTTAATATATGCACAATGGATAGAGGGAACAATTCCTAACTGTTCCGGCACTGGGATTTCCCTCATCCCGTGCCCCCACTCCCCTTTCCATTCTGCCCCTAACCCGTGAGCCCTTAGTGCTGTCACTCGATGCGTTAAAAAGTAACTACTGGCTATTTAAAGGCTTTGCCAATCTTCTGAAATCAGAAGATTTTAAGCAGATCGCTTCTCAATGAATGACATTTGAGATAATAATATTTCATTATGGATTACTGAAAACCAATTTGCAGGTCTTAATTATTCCATTAAATTGACTGGATTTGAACAGGAAAGGAACAGAAAAGTCAACTGCTGTTCACTGCCTGACCTGTTTGTCTCAGCGATTGTATGTATTAGGATCTAACACAAAGCAATGAAAATTGCTCCTCGTTATGCTCATAATCAGGAATGAAAAGTGTGGCAGCAAATAACCGATTTCCTGGAGCACTGCACACCCCCCACCCCCACTCCTCCCCGGCCACCCAGAATATGTCTGATATCATTTTGCTTCTGAATCATTTTCAGGTGTGCCATCGTAACCATAGAGGCCTCTCCCCTGTCCATGTGGGGCAGGTAAACATCTGCTCACTTCTATTTCCATAGCTAGCACTTTTCTGTCAGCAGAAACATGCATCAGGGTCCCTGATTTTCTTTATTTGCTCCTGGGATGTGAGTGTCACTGGCAATGCCAACATTTGGCATTGGTGGAAGCAGGCACGCTAGGGTTGTTCAAGAGTCACTTGGACAGCCACATGAGCAGTTTACATATAGGGGGATATAGCAGGCCTTATTAAGCATTGTAGGCTTGGGGTCAGTTTAGTCTCAGGGGTATAGAGTCTTTAATAATGAAATTTTTATCCACAGGCACTTACCATCTCGAGGGCATCATGGCAGCACAGAGGTTATCTCTGTTGCTGTGCGGACACATGGAGTTGGGCCTGTGTCCGTGGGAGTTTGTGCGTTCTCCCCGTGGTTGCGTGGGTTTCCTCCGGGTGCTCCGGTTTCCTCCCACATCCCAAAAATGTGCTTTTAGGCTGATTGATTGGGTAACAAATTGTCCCTATATTGGACCTCCCTGATCCTCACACAGTAGGCATAGACTAGAGTCATGAATAGGTCACTGACCATGGGACGGCGGCGCGGGCTCGTTGGGCCGAAGGGCCTGTTTCCCGTGCTGTTTTGTTCTTTGTTCTTTGTTCTTTGTTCTTTGTATTTATTACCCATTCCTAACAAGGTGGTGTGCTGAGCTGCCTTCTCGAACCGCTGCAGTCCCTGAGGTGTAGGTACACCCACAGTGCTGTTAGGGAGGGGCATTCCACGATTTTTACCCAGCAACAGTAAAGGAACAATGATACGGTTCCACACCAGGATCATGAGTGACTCTGGGGGAACCTCCAGGCAGAGATGTTCCCATGCATTGCTGCCTTCATCCTTCCAGGTAATAGGGATGATGGGTTTGGAAGGAGGCTGGACAGGTTGTCCTGCCCTGCATCTTATATATAGTACACACTGCTGCCATTGTGGTGAAGGGAAATGAATGTTTAAGGCAGTCAATGGGATGCCAATGTAATGGGCTGTTTTCTCCTGGATTATGTCAAGCTTCTTGAGTATTGTTGGATCTGCATCCATTCACAAATGAAGAGTCTTCCATTACAATCCCGAATTGTGTCTTGTTGATGGTGGTCAGGCTATGAGGAGATAACAGGTAAATTACATGTTGAAGAATTCCCAGCCTAGCCACAGTATTTAAATGGCGAGTCCAGTTACAGTTCTGGCCAGTGGTAACCCTCAGGATGTTGATAGTGGGGGATTCAGCAATGATCATGCCATGAAATGTCAAGAGGAGATAGTTAGATTCTTGTCCATTGGAGATGGTCATTGCTTGACACTTGTGTGGTGCAAATGTTACTTGGCCTTGCTTGGCCCCAGCCTGAATGTTATCCAGGTCTTGCTCAATGTGGGCACGGACTGCTTCAGTATTTGAGGAGTTGAAAATGGTGCTGAACATTGTGCAATCATCAGAGAACATCCCTGTTTCTGACCCATTGAGGGAAGATCATTGAGGAACATCTGAAGGGTGTTAAGCTGGTGACACTACCCTGAGGAACTCCTGCAGTACTGCCTGAGGCTGAGATGATGGACTTCCAATTATCATAACCATCTTCCTTTGTGCTAGGAATGGCTCCAACCAGTGGAGAGTTTTTTGATTCCCATTGACTTCAGTTTTGCTCATGCTCCTTGATGCCCCACTCAGCCAAATGCTGTCTTGCTCTCAAAGGCAGTTATTCGTACTTCACTTCTGAAATTCAGCACTTTAATCTATGCTAGGACCAAGGCTGCAATATGGTTTTGTGTCTTGTGGTCCTTGCTATTTATTGGGTTTGTCCATAACACATTCTGTGACTTTGTTGGTGATTGAGATTGGACTGATAGGTTGGTAATTGGCCAGATTGGGATGACCCTGCTTTTTGTGAACAGGGCATACCTGAGGAATTTGGGAATGGTAAAATGGGGATATGCCGGGCCATGGGGTTACAGGTTGTGGTGAGTCCACAGAACCACATGGATGCCCAGTCTTGAGTTGCTGTATCTGTTTAAGACATACCCCATTTAGCATTGTGGTAGTGCCACATAACATGATGGAGAGTATCCTCAATGTGAAGACAAAACTTTGTATTCATGAGGACTGTGCTACAGTCGCTCCAACTGATTCTGTCATGGGCAGATGCGTCTGTGATAGATAGATAGGAGAGAATGAGGCCAAGTAAGTTTTCCCCTCTTGTTGGTTCATTCACCACCTGTTACAGGTTCAGTTTGTTGGGAGACTTAGCCAGCTCAGTCAATAGGGATGTTACCACGCCCCTCTTGGTGATGGACATTGAAGTCTTCCACCCAGAGTGCATCATTTTCTCAGTGCTTCCTCCAAGTGGTATTCAATGTGGAGGAATATTGAATCATCAGCTGAGGTAGGGTTCAGGTAATCAGCAGAGGTTTCCTTTGACCTGATGTCTCTCTCTCTCTGTCTCTCCTGAATTGGTAGCAGATTATCTATTAGATGTTTGTTGCTCTCTTCAGCTTCTGTAGCCCATCTCTTACTGATGTTAATTCCCCCAATTCTGCGCTGTTGATCTTTGATCTCCCTATTCAAAGATCGTCTCATCCCCGACATCAAGAGTGTGATCTTCTGGCCATTCATGCCGTGCTCCCACTGCAGCGAAGTTGGAGAGCTTGGCACCCAGCCATATCTCCATTCACTGCAGGGGTTTGGGAAAATCCCATCGGAATGAATGGCCATAACATTCCTGCCCAAGTCTCTCGCTGACATGGATTTTCTCTTGTATGTGTAACTTAAGATTGACTGACTCATGATAAATTCAGAGGCAGTTTCTTTTTCTGTACATTCTTATATCAGGTTGATCCCAGAAGAATCTTTTCTTCTTTCTTCTTTCATGTGATGTGGACATTGCTACCCATCCCTAAAACTGTTGAACCGAGTGGCTTGCTAATGGCTTTCAGATGACAATGAAGAATTTGCCACATTGTGGCAGGCCTGGAGTCACATGTAAACCAGACCAGGTAAGGATGGCAGATTTCCTGCCCTAAAGGACATTAGTGAACCAACATTTCCCAACATGTCCTCAAACTGATCACCTTTCTACACAGTCCAGGTCCATATTTTACACATCCTCTGTTGAACTTTCCTTCCTCATCTCGAGATGGACACATTCATCTGCCCTCAAATCTCTGGTCAATATCTTTTGGTTGTTAGGCAATAGGATTCTAGAAGGAGAGACATGTGATTCCTTTGAAGCAGTGAGTTGTTCTAATCTGGAATACACTGGCTGAAAGAGTGGAAGTCTGAAAATAGATCATATACTGTCTTAGTCCGTGGAGTCTGAAGCATTAACTAACTTCAAGAAGGATTTCTGATAAAAAATGGGTTAAAACAGGTAGGGAAGTGAATTTAAGGCCAGGGAGAGATCAGCCATGATCTGATTGAATGGCGGGGCAGGCTCGAAGGGACTTAATTTGCTTACTTTTGCTCCTAATTACTATCTTCCTATCTTTCAAAAAGGAATTGGATGTGTACTTGAAAGACAAAAATATTGCAGGGCTTTGAGGAAAGGACAGGAACAAATTGAATCAAGAGGCCAACACAGATACAATGGACCAAATGGCCTCCTTTTATGCTGTATGATTTTATGATTCTATATTCTTTTCTACCTTCAGTCTGTTTGGATATAATTGGCTGCGGTCTAACCTACCTTTATCCATCCTGATCAATCGTCACTCCTCGCATCTCGAGATTAGATATCTTTGCACTCATCAGAAATCCATGGGATTTAATTTGTTTTGGTAAACAGCCTGATTTGGTCAACAACAAGAGTGGAAGAAGAGAAACCAGGCAAGGAAGGTGAGGAGGGTGACGATCAATTGTAATCCCACTGTTGTAAGAAGGTCAATATAGACAATTACATGCAGACAGCACTATGTGATTAATTCAAATATAATTTAGACATTTAAATCTTGCAACTGCTAGCAAGGGTATTTAGTGCTGATTTATGGATTTGAGCACTAAATACTTCCTGTGAGGCAAATACAAAATACATAGTCACAGGTAAAATATAATTGAAGTTCGCCCATTGAGTTTTAGTCTGGTTAAGGCAGTGTAAAGGAGGAATTATTTCATATTTGTATCAATCCTCCTCCTCCATTTCTCCTCTCAGGCCCTGCATTATCTGTCTGGTTCTCCCTCTGAGCACCCCTACAATTGAGCCATGGGATCATATAATATATTATTTAGCAGTTATCTATTTGAGTATTTGCTTTCTCTGTCAGGGGTAATTAGGCCAAAATTTGTCAATCTCATTAACAATTTGTTAGTTCCATAAACTACCTCGGGATAATGGAGTAGACGAGGCATTAATGATTGGTAATGGAGTTAACAAGATCAAACTTAGTTACGTGCGGTGCTTTGTCTAACACAGACCTCTCGGGTCCCATTTTGATTGATAGTAAAAGGCTGAAATTCCTCTTGGGTGCAGCTTTGAGTCTGAGATCAACAAACCCAACACAAAGTATAGGAGTTTAAAACCAACCAAGAAGTGCTGCAAATACTCAACAGGCCAGGCAGCATGTACAGAGAGAGGAACATTTCTGCTCAATGGCATTGCATCAAAACAGCAAAATAAAATAGAGATGGGACAGGTTTTAAGCAAGTACAGAGTCAGGGTGGGGGAACAAAATAGAGAGTTCAATCATAGGATCGGCGTGATAACTGGCAAAAGAGGCAATGGTGCAAGGCCAAAAAGAGGGGGAATGAGACAAGTAATGAAACAAAAACAGGGATTTGGAAATGACAAAAGCAGAATAAGAGGAGCAGCCTAAAATTGTTGAACTCAACTGTAAAATGCTGATGTGTGGATTGAAAAGCCAAAGTCCAAAGATGGGCAGGTTAGGCGGATTGGCCATGCTAAATTGCCCCTTAGGGTAAGGAGGTCTAGCTAGGGTTAAATGCATTGGGTTACAGGGCTAGAGCCTGGGTGGATTGTGGTTGATGCAGACTTGATGGTCTGAATGGCCTCCTTCTGCACTGTAGCATTCTGTGATTCTAGGACCCATTCTAGGGATTTGAACAAATCATCCAGGCTGGAGGTTTGATGCAGTACTGAGGGAATGTTGCACCATTAACATACTGATCTTCCAACGAGATTTACACTGCGATTCTCTGGTCCTATGCGCTCATACACAGACCATGTTGAGGCTGCGCAGAGTCAGAGAATCGCAGGGGAGGTAACATAATGCATTTAGTGCTGGGGAGAACCCCTCTTGGCATTATCCTCACCCCCACACCCTGATGTAATCTGTTTCACACCCACTGAAGCCACAAACTAGATTAGCATTGCCAGCTTGGTACTGCCAGGTTGGCACTGGCAAAGAACAGGGCCTGAAGGGGTTGTCTTGGGTGACTCCCCCCCAATAGCAGAGTATTGCTCACTTGGCAAGGGTGGGGGTGCAGGGCAATGCCTCGATGCTAGTGTGGATGGATGGGGAGAGGAGGGGTTGGAGTGACCCAGACATTTGGAGTCTTGAGTTGGGCGTGTTCCCCATGTTTGCTGTCTGAGGGGTGTGCAACCTTCAACTTACCTTTGAAATCAGGGCAGCCTTTAAAAAGGACATCCAATCTCTGAGGAACCAGTGATGCTGGCAATCTTTATGTCCCCACTCCAGAAAACGTTCTAAGTGCGGGAGAATTCAGTGAGAATCTCCCTAGAATCTGAAAATATTTCTCCAGCCATTGCCGCTGCCAGACAGGACGGAGAATTTGGTGCTCAGCCAAATCTCTGTTCACTGCAGCGGGACTGGAGAATTCTGTTGGTGTGAAATGCTGGAGAATCCTGCTGTTGGTCTGGTTGAATTGCGCACTGAATCACACCGAACCTCCTGATTTGATTTGATTTGATTTATTATTGTCTTGTGTATTAACATACAGTGAAAAGTATTGTTTCTTGCACGCTTTACAGACCTAGCATACCGTTCGTAGAGAAGGAAACGAGAGAGTGCAGAATGTAGTGTAAAAGTCATAGCTAGGGTGTAGAGAAAGATCAACCTAATGCAAGATAAGTCCATTCAAGAGTCTGACAGCAGCACTGATGAAGCTGTTCTTAAGTCAGTTGGTAAGTGACCTCAGACTTTTGTATCCTTTTCCTGACGGAAGAAGATGGAAGAGAGAACATCCAGGATGCGTGAGGTCCTTAATTATCTGGCTGCTTTGCTGAGGCAGCGGGAAGAGTAGACAGACTCAATGGATGGGAGATGGATTGGGCTACATTCATGTCCTTTTGTAGTTTCTTGCGTTCTTGGGGTGAGCAGGAGCCATACCAAGTTGTGATACAATCAGAAAGAATGCTTTCTATGGTGCATCTGTAAAAGTTGGTGAGAGACGTAGCTGACATGCCAAATTTCCTTAATCTTCTGAGAAAGTAGAGGCAATGGTGGGCTTTCTTAACTATAGTGTCGGCATGGGAATCTCATCAGTTTTCCCACTGGGGACAACATTTCAAAGTTTTTTGGGAGAATTTCCATCGTAACTCTCCTCTCTGGTGCCACACAGGAAAGCAGTGGTGTCTCCCCAGTGTTCAGAACAATATTTGTTCTGTTACCAACATTACTGAAAACAGATTATCTGCTCATTAACACATGGCTGTTTTTGGGAAATTGTTGTGTGCAGAGTGGTTATCACCTTTCTAAGACAATAAAGCACTTCAGATGTACTTAATTGGCTCCAAAGTCCTGAGGTTATGAAAGATGCGTTAGAACTCTTAGTGCCTTCTTCATTTAAGAGGTTTTCAATGTGAAAAGTAAAGGAGCATTGTGCTGAATGTCTGTGGAGGAACTGGAACATATTAGTGATCCTCTCTGTGCTTTGATGCCCTGTCATCTTGCTGTGTCTATAGGTTACTGCATTGTTTAGTACAAGACATGGGATGAGCAAGAAAAACAGAAAAATCTGGAAAAACTTAGAGTGCGGAATTTTCCCATCCCGCCTGTCGCAAGAATCGTAATGGGCAGGAGGTGGATTGTGGAAAGGTCCGTTCACCTCAGGTGGGATCTTCCAGCCCTAGGGTGAGTGTGGCTGGAAAATCCCAGTAAGAAAACTCATAACACCAGGTTAAGGTCCAACAGGTTTATTTGGTAGCAAAAGCCACTAGCTTTCAGAGCACTGTTCCTTCGTCAGGTAAGTTTCACATTTATAAAGGGGCAGCGCTCTGAAAGCTATGGCTTTTGCTACCAAATAAACCTGTTGGACTTTAACCTGGTGTTGTGAGACTTCTTACTGTGTTTACCCCAGTCCAACGCTGGCATCTTCACATCATGGAAAATCCCACCCACAGAGTCCGGCAGCATCTGTGGAGAGGGAAGCAAAGTGAATATTTTGAGGCTGTATGGCTCTTTCTCAGAGCTGAAGAGGGGAAGAAATATGATGAGTTTTATACTGTTGAAGAGGGAGCTCCTGACTGGCCTCTCATGGTTGGGGGAAGGAGAGGGGAGTAAGAATGGATAGAACAAAGAACAACACAGCACGGGAAACAGGCCCTTCGGCCCAACGAGCCCGCGCCGCCGTCCCATTGTCAGTGACCTATTCATGATTTTAGTCTATGCCTAATGTGTGAGGATCAGGGAGGTCCAATATAGGGACAATTTGTTACCCAATCAATCAGCCTAAAAGCACATTTTTGGGATGTGGGAGGAAACTGGAGCACCCGGAGGAAACCCACGCAACCATGGGGAGAACGCGCAAACTCCCACAGACACAGGCCCAAATCCATGTGTCCGCACAGCAACAGAGATAGTCTCTGAGCTGTCATGATGCCCTCGAGATGGTCCGGTTTATGCACACCAACGACATGAAGCAGTAGGCAACTCCCGAAGCAACATCCAAGAGCAGCCCACCACAACCTGCCGCCCGCATGCCCCTTGCTGGATAGGGGTATGGGGTGTCCGATGGAGGTGGTAGGGCAGATAGAGCTGATTCATAATTATAACTATGTTTCTTTACAATTAATCTGTTTCATCTTTATCGTTATGCTGCCCACACGAGGAGATGTATCATTTATGGCCCAGGTAGTCCACCGTTGCGGTATTATTAAAAATTTGACTTGAATGAATGCCTGGTGTTAAGGTATTGCGAGTACTGTACCTTCTGCACCAAGTATATTTCCCTGGAGTGCTGTACCAGTGAAATAATTGTAACGTTCTATCAATGTTACCAATTTAGAACATTGTCCCACTTGTCTGTTGTCCGGCTGCCTGTGCATTAGGGAGGAATTATTTTTAATTAACACTTAAATTGTCACAGGCAAAGATGAATAAGAGGCAGGAGCACGATCTGAGGGGCTGGGTGGCAGGTCTGGTTATTAACCTGTCTTTCCCACCACTGCCCCCCACCCCTGACCCTGGGAGTTGGGCTTGGTCAAACTCCTTTTGATTGAGGTGAATGTTGCCTCTTTCTGTTACCGACTGCAAAGTTAGTCAGTCAAATGAGGATAGTTTGTGTCCCAGATGAAGGCCTGCCCGTAAATGGGACTAAACTGGCAAGCTCCTGAGAGGCTGCAGAGATCGGAAAGCGTAAGGAATGCAAATGATAGTCTGGTGCTTTTACAAGAAGCTGACGTTCCTGGAAGGGAAGAAGGGCCTCTTCTTATACCAGCCTTACTGTACCTGACTGCACAGATAGAGGGAGAGAGAACAGGCAGGAAGGAGGACTGGTGGAAGAGAAGAGTGAAGAGAGGTAGACTGAGACCAGAGAGGATTTGTGGAGTGGGGGAAGCAACAAACAGGAAAACTGGGAGCAGGAAGTTGTGATGCAGGGGAAGACTGGAGAGAGTGGAAATGGGAGGATGGGGAGAGGATAAACTGAGGATTATTTTTATTTATTCTTTCATGGGATAAGAGTGTCGCTGACAAGATCAGCATTTGTTGCCCATCCCTAATTGCCTTTGATTTGAGTGGTTTACAAAGTCTTTTCAAAAGGCTGTTCGGAGTCAACCTTGTTGCTGTGGGTCTGGATTTACTTATAGGCCAGGCCGGATAAGGATGGCAGATTTCCCAGGTGGGCTTTTACAACAATCGATGATTATTAACTGAATTTAAATACCCCAGCTGCCTGCCACGGTGGGATTTGAACCTGTGCTACCAGAGCATTAACCTGTCTCTGGATTGTTAGTCCAGCAACACTAACACTATGAAACATTGTTCCCTTGCAGGGGAGAGATTGGGGAAGACTGCCAGATAGATGGACTTAAGTCGTGATCTCAGTCTTTTGTATCTTTTTCCCAAAGGAAGAAGGTGGAAGAAAGAATATTCGGGGTGTGTGTGGGATCCTTAATTATGCTGGCTGCTTTGCTGAGGCAGCAGCAAGTGTAGGTAGAGTCAATGGATGGGAGGCTGCTTTGTGTGATGGATTGGACTACATTCATGACCTTCTGTAGTTCTTTGCAGTCTTGGGCAGAGCAGGGGCCATACCAAGCTGTAATACAACCAGAAAGAATGCTTTCTATGGTGCATCTATAAAAGTTGGTGAGAGTTGTCGCTGACATGCCAAATTTCCTTGGTCTTCTGAGAAAGTAGAGGTGGGCTTTCTCAACTAAAGTGTCAGCATGGGGACTCCAGGACAGTTTGTTGATGATCTGAACACCTGAAAACTTTCGATCCTTTCTACTTCGTCCCTGTTGATGTAGACAGGGGTATGTTCTCCTTTACGCTTCCTGAAGTCAATGACAATCTCCTTTGTTTTGTTGACATTGAGGGAGAGATTATTATTTCTGCACCAGTTCACCAGATTCTCTATCTCATTCCTGTACTCTGACTCATCATTGTTTGAGATCCGACCCACTATGGTGGTGTCATCAGCAAACTTGAAAATCGAATTGGAAGGGAATTTGGCTGCTCAGTCACAGGTGTATAAAGAGTATAGTAGGGGGTCTAAGAACACAGCCTTTTGGGGCACCAGTGTTAAGGATGATCGTGGAGGAGGTGTTGTTGCCTATCCATACTGATTGTGCTGAGGGTTGAGATTAAAGCTCCTTGTGGGAGTCAGTCATGAATTCAATAATTCCTTCATGGTTCAGAACTCTCAGGAGTACTACAGAATGCCTGCCCTGGAGTGCGATCCAGGTGTTAAGATGGTTAAAGTATAACTGTTGCAGACAGAGAGGGAAGGGATGGAAGAGGGCACTATCCTAACTCCTCTGGCAATGCATGGCCTGGAGATGGATTTGCTGATACCCTCATACATTACCTGGAATTCAGCTGATCATGACAATGATCCTGAGGTGAGGCATTGGACACCAGGGTCGAGACCATCAAAGCATATAAATGGTCACATTGTGGCTCCCACCACATGGACAGCTGTCGAGGCAAACCTGAGATGTGGGATAATGGAGGGCGGGTGTGAGGCCACATACCAAAATATCCAGCTCCTGATTAGGTTACAACAAGGCAACTGCAACTGAAACTCTGCAACTAATGTTTCCAAGTTCAATGGGATGTTGCCCATCATGAGGCCATGTTTACCAGGGTGATGGCAAGGCCATTTCATGGTGATCTGTGTTTAGGTATCCAGTTAGAGAGGGTTCTAACACAGCTAACTCCTGGCCAATTAATAATTATCCTCCTTGGGGAGTAGTTAATGTGTCTCTCTGGGTCTAAGGTTGTCCCAAGATGACATACCTGGAGATGGATGATTAGTACCAAGTCATTAGATCAGTACCAAGTCTGGCAGACAGGGTAAAACTGCTACCTGAAGCAGAGCAGTGTTGATAATTGACAAGCCAATTTGGCTCATTATACAGCAATTTGAATCATAGAAATCCTGCAGTGTAGAAGGAGGTCATTCAGCTCTTCAATTCTGCACCAACAACAATCTGACCCCAGGCCCTATCCCCATAACCCCACACATTTACCCCACAAATCCTTCTGACCTACACATCTAGGGGCAATTTCACATGGCCAATCAGAAGGAGCAGAGCAGCCACAAATGGTTGAGATTCATCTCACTGGACTCCAGGTCACCACTGGCCAAGGTAGAGTTAAAGTTTCTTTATTAGTCACAAGTAAGCTTACATTAACAGTTACTGTGAAAATCCTGGCTGGAGAGGTACCAGGATTCTTGAGTGTTCTTTGTCAGTAACCT
The DNA here is from genome assembly GCA_037974335.1 of Prionace glauca. NCBI lineage: Eukaryota > Metazoa > Chordata > Chondrichthyes > Carcharhiniformes > Carcharhinidae > Prionace > Prionace glauca. The sequence goes on along the minus strand of CM075738.1, from coordinate 24,012,007 downwards.
GTGTGGTGTTTATTCAGCTAAACCTCAGAAGCCTTGTGTCCAGTTGGCCTCACCGAGTGTGGAATGTCCATTCAAAGCAAGCCTTGGAGATGGGAGAACATGGAATATTTTAACACAACTATTTCCAGGTTAGAGGGAGACTCATTCATCTTTCAGATGAGAGATATTAAACCAAGGCCTCACCTACCTCTTCACAGTTCACCACCATCATCTTCTCAAGGGCAATTAGGGATGGGCAGTAAATGTCGACCTAGTCAACAACACTCACAACGTGTAAATGAATTTTCAAAAAGTGGAATAAAAGTTTCTGTGTTCAGTGGAGTTCACTCTAGTGCCTAGGGCCAATACACTGCTCACAACCAACATCACTATAAGCAAATTATCCGGCAATTTTGCATTGCGGTCTATGAATTGTCTACTGCATTTTCCCAAATTCCAACAATTACTACACTTCAAGAGTACTTCATTGGCTGCATAACACTTTGGGTTGAGGTGGTGGAAGTCGCTATAGAAATATAGATCTTTCACCCATTTAGCCAGTTCACAGTAAATTTGCTGTGAAATCTCAGACTGGAGGCCCAGAAACTATTGTCTCAAAAGTAAGATCACTTGCATTGACATTTAAATAGGATCTAAATATTGAGAATTGATCAATGGAAAGAGTTCAGGTTGATACCAACAACTGCTTAATCTGCTTCTAGTGAATTACTTCAGACACATGGTAATTGTTGGCCAAATGCAGTGGCTAATTTGAAGGCCAAATAGATTTTAAGAGCAGCAATTAAGATTAAGTTAACCTGGGCTTTTGTTTTGGGTGGTGATGTTAGAGGGAGGAATGTTGGCTGAGCAATATTCAGAAACAGATCCCACCTGTTTGGAGTGGAACAGACTGCGGTAGGCTGGTGCTGACTGTTTGGAGGGGAGTTAATTATGTGTCTGGAGAACTCCTGCTCTTTGTTAAGAGTGCTGCTGTCTAACAAAAACACGGGGAAAAGGTCTGGATTTCTCAGACAGAAGCACACAAAGCTAGCACCGGCCCCAGTGGAACAATTTACCTTTTGAACAGGTCCAAGATATTAATTAAGATAAATCTACCTCAATTTTGAGAGGCTCCCATCATGTAATTTATCAAAATTATGATAATTATTTCTGTAGGGCAGCAAAATTATTACCTCGTTCTTGTCTGATTTGTATTAGTCTTCATAATTTAATAATTCAGTATCTGACTCCATCTGGTGAGGGAGCACTTATACCTTTCACATCTCACCCTTTCTTTGGAGCCTGCTTTAGTTCCTGCTCGCATCTCATCCCAGGTGAGATCAGGCCTGGTCTATTCTGTGACGGGCTTTTACCCCTGCCCTCGCTTTATCTGATCCATCCAGTCAGCAAACCCCTTCTTACCAGAATGATTCCACCCCTGCCAAACCCCATTCTCATCCATTCCTCCCCGTTCTCATCTACCCCTCTTCCCAACCGTCCCCCTCTCCACAACATTCACCACATGAGAAAAAGAATCCTTTCCCCGTTCCAACATTTTTATTTGTTACGTCACCACCTGCACTCTGCAGGTGAACACAGCTGAATTGACATTTTCCACACTTCATGATTTTTACACTGTAATTTGACATAATTAATGCCTACATTACTGCTGATAATTTAGCTAGTTAATTAAACTCTAAGGAGATAATTAAGAAGAGGCTACTGCTTGGATTGCTAATTGTTTTTGTCATTATTTTTGGGACTGGCAGCTGCAGGCTGAGTCATATCGTTCATCAGGTGACAGGTCACATGACAGGGAGACAGATGGGGGAAGGGAGGGTTAGATCAGGGGCTAGATTTTCAGACCTTTCCAAGTTAGCAAATACAAATGGAATTAATCACAGCCCTGGATTGGGGATAGACCATAATATTTCATGTAGGCACGGTAAGGTGGCAGTACTGTCCAGAGACACCTTTGAACTAATATTTATTGAAACTTGATGCTTTTGACTTCTTGGCCAAGGATTTTGCATTGCCTTCTGCCCCCAGGATTGAGTGGGAGGGGGGGATATGGGTAGTGTTCTGGGATGTGGATGGGTCGAACAATCAGGTCTGAGTTCTCAATTTGTGTTGTGGAATGCAAGTTAAAGCCTGAAGGAAGAGAAATTCGCATTTGTATAGCAACTTACAACCAACGAGCTGTTTTAAAGTCACTGTTGTAAAGTAGGAAGTGCAGCAGACAACTTGTGCACAGCAAGATCCCAATGTGATAATGGCTGGCATTTCTCCCTGTTGCAGGGGAAGGTCAGGAAATCCCATCCAATGAGTGGGTAATCTGCCTGCTGTACATTTAGAGATCCTGGTTGAAGGAAAGGGTTTGGTCAGGATACTGGGGGGATCTCTCTTCTTCTTTGAAATATTGCCATGGCAACTTTTCCATTCATCTCTGAAGGCTGTAGAGCCTTTGGTTTCATGTCTCCTCTGTCAGTGTAACATTCTCTCAGTACTAGATGGGAACGTCAGCCTAGATTCCGTGCTCAGGCTTCTGGCATATTATTTACTATCTTATAGAGGTAGTGTCAGGACCCGGGACCTGAGTTCGATTCCCAGCTTGGGTGACTGTCTGTGTGGGGGTTATACATTCTCCCCATGTCTGCATGGGTTTTCTCCAGGTGCTCCAGTTTCTTCCTACAATTAGATGGATTGGTCATGCTAAATTGCCCGTTAGTGACAGGGGGATTAGACAGAGCAAACGCATGGGGTTATGGGGAAAGGGCCTGGGTGGGTTGTTGTCAGTGCAGACTCGATGGGCCAAATGGCCTCCCTCTGCACTGTATGAATCTATGATACTATCCTGCACAGTCAGTCGAGGGCACCTTTCGATTGCATGGGTAAAGTTGGGTGCAAATGGTCACTTTATCTTTGATATTGACCTGCTCCATACCTACGTTGGCTAGGTTACACAGGAGGGCCAGGGAATACACTCACCCTACTAACAATCCCTTACAAACAAGAAACCCTAACCATATTGTCCTTGCAGGAAGAAAAGCTTTTGAACCTGTGAGTTAGTCTGGACATGCCAATCAGCCCAGTTTTCCACACTTCTCCTGGGAGAATTGATAGACCTCTGTTCCCTCAATAGCCTGGCTGCCTCTATAATGCAGGGTCCCAAACACAAAGCAAGAGCTCACATATCTGTGCCATCAGTAAGACTAACATTTCCACTCTGTGATATTGCCCAACTCCACACTGCCTCATCCCTACTGCTGCTGAAACCCTCACCCAATCCTTGGTATGACATTGGCCATACTAAATTACCCCTTAGGGTCTCAGAATATGTAATTTATGTGGATTAGCCACGGTAAATATGTAGGGTTATGGGGATAAAGTTGGAGGAGGGGGTGGGCTTGTGTAAGGTGCTCTTTTGGAGTGTTTTAATTTGTTCATCAATGGTGACCATGTCTTCAACTACCTAAGTTCTAGAATTCCCTCCCTTAACCTCTTCATCCCACGACCTACCTTTCCTCCTTGTACCCTAGCTCATTAATCAAGCTCTTGGTGATTTTGGCCAGGATTTTCCCAACCCACTGTCCTACTTGGGTAGCACAGCAGGCCAGGAGTCTGGTTGTGATCTCCCAGGCACTGTTTGGTGGTGTAATTAACCCCACGCTGGAAATCGGCCTAGGGCTGATTACAATATGGAAATTCCGATTTCCATTTGATTAGCAGGTCTGGGACCTAATCTCTGGGCACGCCAGTGTCTCCCCCTGCGCCGGGAGAGGTTCCAGCGAGGTCCACAACTGCTCCCTACCAATGGGGAACAGGCGTGCTCACCCCACTGATGGGCACAAGCCATTGAGGCCCCCATGGGAGGTGATGCCAGCATGGCACCCTGGCACTGCTCACCAGGCATGGGGCGGTGCCAATGGAGCAGGGCCAGAGGAGTGAGGCCTACTGGGAGCTGATTGGTGATTGGAGGAGACCGCTGTGCACTCTGCAATGGGGTCAGTGGGGGAGGGAGGGAGGGAGGGGTGGGGGAGGGAGGGAGGGAGGGATGAAGGAGGTGATTGGGGCTGGCCGCAGAGGTGAGAATCAGGGCTGGCTATGGGGGAAGGTCAGGGTTGGCCATTGGGGGGGGCGTCGGGTAGGCCAGCGATCAGGGTGGGGGGGGGGGGAGGTGTCAGGTCGGCCAGCGATTGGGTTGGGGATGACATCGGAAGGCTAGTGATCTGGAGGCTGGTGATGGGGAGACCAGGCGATAGGGAGGAACGATGGGGAGGCCAGTGATCTGGAGGCTGGTGATGGGGAGACCAGGCGATAGGGAGGAACGATGGGGAGGCAGTGATCTGGAGGCTGGTGATGGGGAGACCAGCGATAGGGAGGAACGATGGGAAAGCAGTGATCTGGAGGCTGGTGATGGGGAGACCAGGCGATAGGGAGGAACGATGGGAAGGCAGTGATCTGGAGGCTGGTGATGGGGAGACCAGCGATAAGGAGGAACGATGGGAAGGCAGTGATCTGGAGGCTGGTGATGGGGAGACCAGGCGATAGGGAGGAACGATGGGGAGGCAGTGATCTGGAGGCTGGTGATGGGGAGACCAGGCGATAGGGGGGAACGATGGGGAGGCCAGTGACCTGGAGGCTGGTGATGGGGAGACCAGCGATAGGGAGGAACGATGGGGAGGCAGTGATCTGGAGGCTGGTGATGGGGAGACCAGCGATAGGGGGGAACGATGGGAAGGCAGTGATCTGGAGGCTGGTGATGGGGAGACCAGCGATAGGGGGGAACGATGGGGAGGCCAGTGATCTGGAGGCTGGTGATGGGGAGACCAGCGATAGGGGGGAACGATGGGGAGGCCAGTGATCTGGAGGCTGGTGATGGGGAGACCAGCGATGGAGGGAACGATGGGGAGGCCAGTGATCTGGAGGCTGGTGATGGGGAGACCAGGCGATAGGGAGGAACGATGGGAAGGCAGTGATCTGGAGGCTGGTGATGGGGAGACCAGCGATAGGGAGGAACGATGGGGAGGCCAGTGATCTGGAGGCTGGTGATGGGGAGACCAGCGATAGGAAGGAACGATGGGGAGGCCAGTGATCTGGAGGCTGGTGATGGGGAGACCAGCGATAGGGGGGAACGATGGGAAGGCCAGGGAACGATGGGGAGGCCAGGGAACGATGGGGAGGCCAGTGATCTGGAGGCTGGTGATGGGGAGACCAGCGATAGGGGGGAACGATGGGGAGGCAGTGATCTGGAGGCTGGTGATGGGGAGACCAGCGATAGGGGGGAACGATGGGGAGGCAGTGATCTGGAGGCTGGTGATAGGGAGACCAGCGATAGGGGGGAACGATGGGGAGGCAGTGATCTGGCAGATCAGTACATGTGCAATGGCCCACTCAGCACTATGCTGCCAGCCTCTAGAGTGGGATCAGGCCCCACTCGCCCCATCACAGCAGGCCCAGAGACTCAAACGGAGGGCGTTTTGCTGTCTCCCCCCGTGCCTCAGGGCCTCCGCGAGTCTCCAGCCACCGGTGCCGCCAGCTCCTTGTCAGAAATCGGCACAGAGCTGCATAAATTATGCAAATTTGAATTAACATAGCATTGGCGGGCCCAGGACTGAAGTCTGAGGTCAAGACTGCTGGTGGAGTGAGGAGGGGTCAGGACTGCTGGAGGGTGGGGGGATGGGATCCAGATGGCCCAGAAGTGGGGGGAGGGGCCGAGGCTTGCCTGGACACGTCCGACAGGCCAGCGTTCAGGTGGGGGGGAGGGAGCCGGAGGGGCAGCGATGTGGGGTCGCAGGGCTGGGCAGCATTCGGGAGGACGACAGGATGGGGCTACTGCACACGCACTCATTTCGATGCTGATAGATCAATGCGTGCGCAGTGGCCCAGTCAGAGCTGTGCTGTCGGTCTCTCCAGTGAGGAGATCAGTGCGTGCGCAGTGGCCCAGTCAGAGCTGTGCTGTCGGTCTCTCCAGTGAGGAGATCAGTGCGTGCGCAGTGGCCCAGTCAGAGCTGTGCTGTCGGTCTCTCCAGTGAGGAGATCAGTGCGTGCGCAGTGGCCCAGTCAGAGCTGTGCTGTCGGTCTCTCCAGTGAGGAGATCAGTGCGTGCGCAGTGGCCCAGTCAGAGCTGTGCTGTCGGTCTCTCCAGTGAGGAGATCAGTGCGTGCGCAGTGACCCAGTCAGAGCTGTGCTGTCGGTCTCTCCAGTGAGGAGATCAGTGCGTGCGCAGTGACCCAGTCAGAGCTGTGCTGTCGGTCTCTCCAGTGAGGAGATCAGTGCGTGCGCAGTGACCCAGTCAGAGCTGTGCTGTCGGTCTCTCCAGTGAGGAGATCAGTGCGTGCGCAGTGACCCAGTCAGAGCTGTGCTGTCGGTCTCTCCAGTGAGGAGATCAGTGCGTGCGCAGTGACCCAGTCAGAGCTGTGCTGTCGGTCTCTCCAGTGAGGAGATCAGTGCGTGCGCAGTGACCCAGTCAGAGCTGTGCTGTCGGTCTCTCCAGTGAGGAGATCAGTGCGTGCGCAGTGACCCAGTCAGAGCTGTGCTGTCGGTCTCTCCAGTGAGGAGATCAGTGCGTGCGCAGTGACCCAGTCAGAGCTGTGCTGTCGGTCTGTCCAGTGAGGGGATCAGTGCGTGCGCAGTGGCCCAGTCAGAGCTGTGCTGTCGGTCTCTCCAGTGAGGGGATCAGTGCGTGCGCAGTGACCCAGTCAGAGCTGTGCTGTCGGTCTCTCCAGTGAGGGGATCAGTGCGTGCGCAGTGACCCAGTCAGAGCTGTGCTGTCGGTCTGTCCAGTGAGGGGATCAGTGCGTGCGCAGTGACCCAGTCAGAGCTGTGCTGTCGGTCTGTCCAGTGAGGGGATCAGTGCGTGCGCACTGGCCCAGTCAGAGCTCTGCTGTCGGTCTCTCCAGTGAGGAGATCAGTGCGTGCGCAGTGACCCAGTCAGAGCTGTGCTGTCGGTCTGTCCAGTGAGGGGATCAGTGCGTGCGCAGTGGCCCAGTCAGAGCTGTGCTGTCGGTCTCTCCAGTGAGGGGATCAGTGCGTGCGCAGTGGCCCAGTCAGAGCTGTGCTGTCGGTCTCTCCAGTGAGGGGATCAGTGCGTGCGCAGTGACCCAGTCAGAGCTGTGCTGTCGGTCTCTCCAGTGAGGAGATCAGTGCGTGCGCAGTGGCCCAGTCAGAGCTGTGCTGTCGGTCTCTCCAGTGAGGAGATCAGTGCGTGCGCAATGGCCCAGTCAGAGCTGTGCTGTTGGTCTCTCCAGTGAGGGGATCAGTGCGTGCGCAGTGACCCAGTCAGAGCTGTGCTGTCGGTCTCTCCAGTGAGGGGATCAGTGCGTGTGCAGTGGCCCAGTCAGAGCTGTGCTGTCGGTCTCTCCAGTGAGGGGATCAGTGCGTGCGCAGTGGCCCAGTCAGAGCTGTGCTGTCGGTCTCTCCAGTGAGGGGATCAGTGCGTGCGCAGTGGCCCAGTCAGAGCTGTGCTGTCGGTCTCTCCAGTGAGGAGATCAGTGCGTGCGCAGTGGCCCAGTCAGAGCTGTGCTGTCGGTCTCTCCAGTGAGGAGATCAGTGAGTGCGCAGTGGCCCAGTCAGAGCTCTGCTGTCGGTCTCTCCAGTGAGGAGATCAGTGCGTGCGCAGTGACCCAGTCAGAGCTGTGCTGTCGGTCTCTCCAGTGAGGAGATCAGTGCGTGCGCAGTGACCCAGTCAGAGCTGTGCTGTCGGTCTGTCCAGTGAGGGGATCAGTGCGTGCGCAGTGACCCAGTCAGAGCTGTGCTGTCGGTCTGTCCAGTGAGGGGATCAGTGCGTGCGCAGTGACCCAGTCAGAGCTGTGCTGTCGGTCTCTCCAGTGAGGAGATCAGTGCGTGCGCAGTGGCCCAGTCAGAGCTGTGCTGTCGGTCTCTCCAGTGAGGAGATCAGTGCGTGCGCAGTGACCCAGTCAGAGCTGTGCTGTCGGTCACTCCAGTGAGGAGATCAGTGCGTGCGCAGTGACCCAGTCAGAGCTGTGCTGTCGGTCTCTCCAGTGAGGGGATCAGTGCGTGCGCAGTGGCCCAGTCAGAGCTGTGCTGTCGGTCTCTCCAGTGAGGAGATCAGTGCGTGCGCAGTGGCCCAGTCAGAGCTGTGCTGTCGGTCTCTCCAGTGAGGAGATCAGTGCGTGCGCAGTGACCCAGTCAGAGCTGTGCTGTCGGTCTCTCCAGTGAGGAGATCAGTGCGTGCGCAGTGGCCCAGTCAGAGCTGTGCTGTCGGTCTCTCCAGTGAGGAGATCAGTGCGTGCGCAGTGACCCAGTCAGAGCTGTGCTGTCGGTCTCTCCAGTGAGGGGATCAGTGCGTGCGCAGTGGCCCAGTCAGAGATGTGCTGGCGGTCTCTCCAGTGAGGAGATCAGTGCGTGCGCAGTGGCCCAGTCAGAGCTGTGCTGTCGGTCTCTCCAGTGAGGAGATCAGTGCGTGCGCAGTGACCCAGTCAGAGCTGTGCTGTCGGTCTCTCCAGTGAGGGGATCAGTGCGTGCGCAGTGGCCCAGTCAGAGCTGTGCTGTCGGTCTCTCCAGTGAGGGGATCAGTGCGTGCGCAGTGACCCAGTCAGAGCTGTGCTGTCGGTCTCTCCAGTGAGGAGATCAGTGCGTGCGCAGTGACCCAGTCAGAGCTGTGCTGTCGGTCTCTCCAGTGAGGAGATCAGTGCGTGCGCAGTGACCCAGTCAGAGCTGTGCTGTCGGTCTCTCCAGTGAGGGGATCAGTGCGTGCGCAGTGGCCCAGTCAGAGCTGTGCTGCCGGTCTCTCCAGTGAGGAGATCAGTGCGTGCGCAGTGACCCAGTCAGATCTGTCCTGTCGGTCTCTCCAGTGAGGAGATCAGTGCGTGCGCAGTGGCCCAGTCAGAGCTGTGCTGTCGGTCTCTCCAGTGAGTAGATCAGTGCGTGCGCAATGGCCCAGTCAGAGCTGTGCTGTTGGTCTCTCCAGTGAGGGGATCAGTGCGTGCGCAGTGACCCAGTCAGAGCTGTGCTGTCGGTCTCTCCAGTGAGGAGATCAGTGCGTGCGCAGTGGCCCAGTCAGAGCTGTGCTGTCGGTCTCTCCAGTGAGGAGATCAGTGCGTGCGCAGTGGCCCAGTCAGAGCTGTGCTGTCGGTCTCTCCAGTGAGGGGATCAGTGCGTGCGCAGTGGCCCAGTCAGAGCTGTGCTGTCGGTCTCTCCAGTGAGGAGATCAGTGCGTGTGCAGTGGCCCAGTCAGAGCTGTGCTGTCGGTCTCTCCAGTGAGGGGATCAGTGCGTGCGCAGTGGCCCAGTCAGAGCTGTGCTGTCGGTCTCTCCAGTGAGGGGATCAGTGCGTGCGCAGTGACCCAGTCAGAGCTGTGCTGTCGGTCTCTCCAGTGAGGAGATCAGTGCGTGTGCAGTGGCCCAGTCAGAGCTGTGCTGTCGGTCTCTCCAGTGAGGGGATCAGTGCGTGCGCTGTGGCCCAGTCAGAGCTGTGCTGTCGGTCTCTCCAGTGAGGGGATCAGTGCGTGCGCAGTGGCCCAGTCAGAGCTGTGCTGTCGGTCTCTCCAGTGAGGAGATCAGTGCGTGCGCAGTGGCCCAGTCAGAGCTGTGCTGTCGGTCTCTCCAGTGAGGAGATCAGTGAGTGCGCAGTGGCCCAGTCAGAGCTCTGCTGTCGGTCTCTCCAGTGAGGAGATCAGTGCGTGCGCAGTGACCCAGTCAGAGCTGTGCTGTCGGTCTCTCCAGTGAGGAGATCAGTGCGTGCGCAGTGACCCAGTCAGAGCTGTGCTGTCGGTCTGTCCAGTGAGGGGATCAGTGCGTGCGCAGTGACCCAGTCAGAGCTGTGCTGTCGGTCTGTCCAGTGAGGGGATCAGTGCGTGCGCAGTGACCCAGTCAGAGCTGTGCTGTCGGTCTCTCCAGTGAGGAGATCAGTGCGTGCGCAGTGGCCCAGTCAGAGCTGTGCTGTCGGTCTCTCCAGTGAGGAGATCAGTGCGTGCGCAGTGACCCAGTCAGAGCTGTGCTGTCGGTCACTCCAGTGAGGAGATCAGTGCGTGCGCAGTGACCCAGTCAGAGCTGTGCTGTCGGTCTCTCCAGTGAGGGGATCAGTGCGTGCGCAGTGGCCCAGTCAGAGCTGTGCTGTCGGTCTCTCCAGTGAGGAGATCAGTGCGTGCGCAGTGGCCCAGTCAGAGCTGTGCTGTCGGTCTCTCCAGTGAGGAGATCAGTGCGTGCGCAGTGACCCAGTCAGAGCTGTGCTGTCGGTCTCTCCAGTGAGGAGATCAGTGCGTGCGCAGTGGCCCAGTCAGAGCTGTGCTGTCGGTCTCTCCAGTGAGGAGATCAGTGCGTGCGCAGTGACCCAGTCAGAGCTGTGCTGTCGGTCTCTCCAGTGAGGGGATCAGTGCGTGCGCAGTGGCCCAGTCAGAGCTGTGCTGTCGGTCTCTCCAGTGAGGAGATCAGTGCGTGCGCAGTGGCCCAGTCAGAGCTGTGCTGTCGGTCTCTCCAGTGAGGAGATCAGTGCGTGCGCAGTGACCCAGTCAGAGCTGTGCTGTCGGTCTCTCCAGTGAGGGGATCAGTGCGTGCGCAGTGGCCCAGTCAGAGCTGTGCTGTCGGTCTCTCCAGTGAGGGGATCAGTGCGTGCGCAGTGACCCAGTCAGAGCTGTGCTGTCGGTCTCTCCAGTGAGGGGATCAGTGCGTGCGCAGTGGCCCAGTCAGAGCTGTGCTGTCGGTCTCTCCAGTGAGGGGATCAGTGCGTGCGCAGTGGCCCAGTCAGAGCTGTGCTGTCGGTCACTCCAGTGAGGGGATCAGTGCGTGCGCAGTGGCCCAGTCAGAGCTGTGCTGTCAGTCTCTCCGGTGAGGAGATCAGTGCGTGCGCAGTTGCCCAGTCGGAGCTGTGCTGTCGGTCTCTCCAGTGAGGGGATCAGTGCGTGCGCAGTGGCCCAGTCAGAGCTGTGCTGTCAGTCTCTCCAGTGAGGAGATCAGTGCGTGCGCAGTTGCCCAGTCGGAGCTGTGCTGTCGGTCTCTCCAGTGAGGGGATCAGTGCGTGCGCAGTGGCCCAGTCGGAGCTGTGCTGTCGGTCTCTCCAGTGAGGGGATCAGTGCGTGCGCAGTGGCCCAGTCAGAGCTGTGCTGTCGGTCTCTCCAGTGAGGAGATCAGTGCGTGCGCAGTGACCCAGTCAGAGCTGTGCTGTCGGTCTCTCCAGTGAGGAGATCAGTGCGTGCGCAGTGACCCAGTCAGAGCTGTGCTGTCGGTCTCTCCAGTGAGGAGATCAGTGTGTGCGCAGTGGCCCAGTCAGAGCTGTGCTGTCGGTCTCTCCAGTGAGGGGATCAGTGCGTGCGCAGTGGCCCAGTCAGAGCTGTGCTGTCGATCTCTCCAGTGAGGGGATCAGTGCGTGCGCAGTGACCCAGTCAGAGCTGTGCTGTCGGTCTCTCCAGTGAGGGTATCAGTGCGTGCGCAGTGGCCCAGTCAGAGCTGTGCTGTCAGTCTCTCCAGTGAGGGGATCAGTGCGTGCGCAGTGACCCAGTCAGAGCTGTGCTGTCGGTCTCTCCAGTGAGGGGATCAGTGCGTGTGCAGTGGCCCAGTCAGAGCTGTGCTGTCGGTCTCTCCAGTGAGGAGATCAGTGTGTGCGCAGTGACCCAGTCAGAGCTGTGCTGTCGGTCTCTCCAGTGAGGAGATCAGTGCGTGCGCCGTGACCCAGTCAGATCTGTCCTGTCGGTCTCTCCAGTGAGGAGATCAGTGTGTGCGCAGTGACCCAGTCAGAGCTGTGCTGTCGGTCTCTCCAGTGAGGAGATCAGTGCGTGCGCCGTGACCCAGTCAGATCTGTCCTGTCGGTCTCTCCAGTGAGGAGATCAGTGCGTGCACAGTGGCCCAGTCAGAGCTGTGCTGTCGGTCTCTCCAGTGAGGAGATCAGTGCGTGCGCAGTGGCCCAGTCAGATCTGTCCTGTCGGTCTCTCCAGTGAGGAGATCAGTGCGTGCGCAGTGTCCCAGTCAGAGCTGTGCTGTCGGTCTCTCCAGTGAGGAGATCAGTGCGTGCGCAGTGGCCCAGTCAGATCTGTCCTGTCGGTCTCTCCAGTGAGGAGATCAGTGCGTGCACAGTGGCCCAGTCAGAGCTGTGCTGTCGATCTCTCCAGTGAGGGGATCAGTGCGTGCGCAGTGGCCCAGTCAGAGCTGTGCTGTCGGTCTCTCCAGTGAGGGGATCAGTGCGTGCGCAGTGACCCAGTCAGAGCTGTGCTGTCGGTCTCTCCAGTGAGGAGATCAGTGCGTGCGCAGTGGCCCAGTCAGATCTGTCCTGTCGGTCTCTCCAGTGAGGAGATCAGTGCGTGCGCAGTGGCCGAGTCAGAGCTGTGCTGTCGGTCTCTCCAGTGAGGAGATCAGTGCGTGCGCAGTGACCCAGTCAGAGCTGTGCTGTCGGTCTCTCCAGTGAGGAGATCAGTGCGTGCGCAGTGGCCCAGTCAGATCGGTCCTGTCGGTCTCTCCAGTGAGGGGATCAGTGCGTGCGCAGTGACCCAGTCAGGGCTGTGCTGTCAGTCTCTCCAGTGAGGAGATCAGTGCGTGTGCAGTGACCCAGTCAGATCTGTCCTGTCGGTCTCTCCAGTGAGGAGATCAGTGCGTGCGCAGTGACCCAGTCAGAGCTGTGCTGTCGGTCTCTCCAGTGAGGGGATCAGTGCGTGCGCAGTGGCCCAGTCAGAGCTGTGCTGTCGGTCTCTCCAGTGAGGAGATCAGTGCGTGCGCAGTGGCCCAGTCAGAGCTGTGCTGTCGGTCTCTCCAGTGAGGAGATCAGTGCGTGCGCAGTGACCCAGTCAGAGCTGTGCTGTCGGTCTCTCCAGTGAGGAGATCAGTGCGTGCGCAGTGACCCAGTCAGAGCTGTGCTGTCGGTCTCTCCAGTGAGGGGATCAGTGCGTGCGCAGTGGCCCAGTCAGAGCTGTGCTGTCGGTCTCTCCAGTGAGGAGATCAGTGCGTGCGCAGTGACCCAGTCAGATCTGTGCTGTCGGTCTCTCCAGTGAGGAGATCAGTGCGTGCGCAGTGGCCCAGTCAGAGCTGTGCTGTCGGTCTCTCCAGTGAGGGGATCAGTGCGTGCGCAGTGGCCCAGTCAGAGCTGTGCTGTCGGTCTCTCCAGTGAGGAGATCAGTGCGTGCGCAGTGACCCAGTCAGAGCTGTGCTGTCGGTCTCTCCAGTGAGGGGATCAGTGCGTGCGCAGTGGCCCAGTCAGAGCTGTGCTGTCGGTCTCTCCAGTGAGGGGATCAGTGCGTGCGCAGTGGCCCAGTCAGAGCTGTGCTGTCGGTCTCTCCAGTGAGGAGATCAGTGCGTGCGCAGTGGCCCAGTCAGAGCTGTGCTGTCGGTCTCTCCAGTGAGGAGATCAGTGCGTGCGCAGTGACCCAGTCAGAGCTGTGCTGTCGGTCTCTCCAGTGAGGGGATCAGTGCGTGCGCAGTGGCCCAGTCAGAGCTGTGCTGTCGGTCTCTCCAGTGAGGAGATCAGTGCGTGCGCAGTGACCCAGTCAGAGCTGTGCTGTCGGTCTCTCCAGTGAGGGGATCAGTGCGTGCGCGGTGACCCAGTCAGAGCTGTGCTGTCGGTCTCTCCAGTGAGGGGATCAGTGCGTGTGCAGTGGCCCAGTCAGAGCTGTGCTGTCGGTCTCTCCAGTGAGGGGATCAGTGCGTGCGCCGTGACCCAGTCAGAGCTGTGCTGTCGGTCTCTCCAGTGAGGGGATCAGTGCGTGCGCCGTGACCCAGTCAGAGCTGTGCTGTCGGTCTCTCCAGTGAGGAGATCAGTGCGTGCGCAGTGGCCCAGTCAGAGCTGTGCTGTCGGTCTCTCCAGTGAGGAGATCAGTGCGTGCGCAGTGACCCAGTCAGAGCTGTGCTGTCGGTCTCTCCAGTGAGAGGATCAGTGCGTGCGCAGTGGCCCAGTCAGAGCTGTGCTGTCGGTCTCTCCAGTGAGGAGATCAGTGCGTGCGCAGTGGCCGAGTCAGAGCTGTGCTGTCGGTCTCTCCAGTGAGGAGATCAGTGCGTGCGCAGTGACCCAGTCAGAGCTGTGCTGTCGGTCTCTCCAGTGAGGAGATCAGTGCGTGCGCAGTGACCCAGTCAGAGCTGTGCTGTCGGTCTCTCCAGTGAGGAGATCAGTGCGTGCGCAGTGGCCCAGTCAGAGCTGTGCTGTCGGTCTCTCCAGTGAGGGGATCAGTGCGTGGGCAGTGGCCCAGTCAGAGCTGTGCTGTCGGTCTCTCCAGTGAGGAGATCAGTGCGTGCGCAGTGACCCAGTCAGAGCTGTGCTGTCGGTCTCTCCAGTGAGGAGATCAGTGCGTGCGCAGTGACCCAGTCAGAGCTGTGCTGTCGGTCTCTCCAGTGAGGAGATCAGTGCATGCGCAGTGACCCAGTCAGAGCTGTGCTGTCGGTCTCTCCAGTGAGGAGATCAGTGCGTGCGCAGTGACCCAGTCAGAGCTGTGCTGTCGGTCTCTCCAGTGAGGGGATCAGTGCGTGTGCAGTGGCCCAGTCAGAGCTGTGCTGTCGGTCTCTCCAGTGAGGAGATCAGTGCGTGCGCAGTGACCCAGTCAGAGCTGTGCTGTCGGTCTCTCCAGTGAGGGGATCAGTGCGTGCCCAGTGGCCCAGTCAGAGCTGTGCTGTCGGTCTCTCCAGTGAGGGGATCAGTGCGTGTGCAGTGGCCCAGTCAGAGCTGTGCTGTCGGTCTCTCCAGTGAGGAGATCAGTGCATGCGCAGTGACCCAGTCAGAGCTGTGCTGTCGGTCTCTCCAGTGAGGAGATCAGTGCGTGCGCAGTGACCCAGTCAGAGCTGTGCTGTCGGTCTCTCCAGTGAGGGGATCAGTGCGTGTGCAGTGGCCCAGTCAGAGCTGTGCTGTCGGTCTCTCCAGTGAGGAGATCAGTGCGTGCGCAGTGACCCAGTCAGAGCTGTGCTGTCGGTCTCTCCAGTGAGGAGATCAGTGCGTGCGCAGTGACCCAGTCAGAGCTGTGCTGTCGGTCTCTCCAGTGAGGGGATCAGTGCGTGCGCAGTGGCCCAGTCAGAGCTGTGCTGTCGGTCTCTCCAGTGAGGGGATCAGTGCGTGCGCAGTGACCCAGTCAGAGCTGTGCTGTCGGTCTCTCCAGTGAGGAGATCAGTGCGTGCGCAGTGACCCAGTCAGAGCTGTGCTGTCAGTCTCTCCAGTGAGTGGATCAGTGCGTGCGCAATGGCCCAGTCAGAGCTGTGCTGTCGGTCTCTCCAGTGAGGGGATCAGTGCGTGCGCAGTGACCCAGTCAGAGCTGTGCTGTCGGTCTCTCCAGTGAGGAGATCAGTGGGTGCGCAGTGGCCCAGTCAGAGCTGTGCTGTCGGTCTCTCCAGTGAGGAGATCAGTGCGTGCGCAGTGGCCCAGTCAGAGCTGTGCTGTCGGTCTCTCCAGTGAGGAGATCAGTGCGTGCGCAGTGACCCAGTCAGAGCTGTGCTGTCGGTCTCTCCAGTGAGGGGATCAGTGCGTGCGCAGTGGCCCAGTCAGAGCTGTGCTGTCGGTCTCTCCAGTGAGGAGATCAGTGCGTGCGCAGTGACCCAGTCAGAGCTGTGCTGTCGGTCTCTCCAGTGAGGGGATCAGTGCGTGCGCAGTGACCCAGTCAGAGCTGTGCTGTCGGTCTCTCCAGTGCGGGGATCAGTGCGTGCGCAGTGACCCAGTCAGAGCTGTGCTGTCGGTCTGTCCAGTGAGGAGATCAGTGCGTGCGCAGTGGCCCAGTCAGAGCTGTGCTGTCGGTCTCTCCAGTGAGGAGATCAGTGCGTGCGCAGTGGCCCAGTCAGAGCTGTGCTGTCGGTCTCTCCAGTGAGGGGATCAGTGCGTGCGCAGTGGCCCAGTCAGAGCTGTGCTGTCGGTCTCTCCAGTGAGGGGATCAGTGCGTGCGCAGTGACCCAGTCAGAGCTGTGCTGTCTGTCTCTCCAGTGAGGAGATCAGTGCGTGTGCAGTGGCCCAGTGAGTGCTGTGCTGTCGGTCTCTCCAGTGAGGAGATCAGTGCGTGCGCAGTGGCCCAGTCAGAGCTGTGCTGTCGGTCTCTCCAGTGAGGAGATCAGTGCGTGCGCAGTGGCCCAGTCAGAGCTGTGCTGTCCGTCTCTCCAGTGAGGGGATCAGTGCGTGCGCAGTGGCCCAGTCAGAGCTGTGCTGTCGGTCTCTCCAGTGAGGAGATCAGTGCGTGCGCAGTGACCCAGTCAGAGCTGTGCTGTCGGTCTCTCCAGTGAGGGGATCAGTGCGTGCGCAGTGACCCAGTCAGAGCTGTGCTGTCGGTCTCTCCAGTGAGGAGATCAGTGCGTGCGCAGTGGCCCAGTCAGAGCTGTGCTGTCGGTCTCTCCAGTGAGGAGATCAGTGCGTGCGCAGTGGCCCAGTCAGAGCTGTGCTGTCGGTCTCTCCAGTGAGGGGATCAGTGCGTGCGCAGTGACCCAGTCAGAGCTGTGCTGTCGGTCTCTCCAGTGAGGGGATCAGTGCGTGCGCAGTGACCCAGTCAGAGCTCTGCTGTCGGTCTCTCCAGTGAGGGGATCAGTGCGTGCGCAGTGACCCAGTCAGAGCTGTGCTGTCGGTCTCTCCAGTGAGGGGATCAGTGCGTGCGCAGTGACCCAGTCAGAGCTCTGCTGTCCGTCTCTCCAGTGAGGGGATCAGTGCGTGCGCAGTGGCCCAGTCAGAGCTGTGCTGTCGGTCTCACCAGTGAGGAGATCAGTGCGTGCGCAGTGACCCAGTCAGAGCTGTGCTGTCTGTCTCTCCAGTGAGGAGATCTGTGCGTGCGCAGTGACCCAGTCAGAGCTGTGCTGTCGGTCTCTCCAGTGAGGGGATCAGTGCGTGCGCAGTGACCCAGTCAGAGCTGTGCTGTCGGTCTCTCCAGTGAGGGGATCAGTGCGTGCGCAGTGGCCCAGTCAGAGCTGTGCTGTCGGTCTCTCCAGTGAGGAGATCAGTGCGTGCGCAGTGACCCAGTCAGAGCTGTGCTGTCGGTCTCTCCAGTGAGGAGATCAGTGCGTGCGCAGTGGCCCAGTCAGAGCTGTGCTGTCGGTCTCTCCAGTGAGGAGATCAGTGCGTGCGCAGTGACCCAGTCAGAGCTGTGCTGTCGGTCTCTCCAGTGAGGAGGTCAGTGCGTGCGCAGTGGCCCAGTCAGAGCTGTGCTGTCGGTCTCTCCAGTGAGGGGATCAGTGCGTGCGCAGTGACCCAGTCAGAGCTGTGCTGTCGGTCTCTCCAGTGAGGAGATCAGTGCGTGCGCAGTGGCCCAGTCAGAGCTGTGCTGTCGGTCTCTCCAGTGAGGAGATCAGTGCGTGCGCAGTGACCCAGTCAGAGCTGTGCTGTCGGTCTCTCCAGTGAGGAGATCAGTGCGTGCGCAGTGGCCCAGTCGGAGCTGTGCTGTCGGTCTCTCCAGTGAGGAGATCAGTGCGTGCGCAGTGACCCAGTCAGTGCTGTGCTGTCGGTCTCTCCAGTGAGGAGATCAGTGCGTGCGCAGTGGCCCAGTCAGAGCTGTGCTGTCGGTCTCTCCAGTGAGGAGATCAGTGCGTGCGCAGTGACCCAGTCAGAGCTGTGCTGTCGGTCTCTCCAGTGAGGAGATCAGTGCGTGCGCAGTGACCCAGTCAGAGCTGTGCTGTCGGTCTCTCCAGTGAGGGGATCAGTGCGTGCGCAGTGACCCAGTCAGCGCTGTGCTGTCGGTCTCTCCAGTGAGGAGATCAGTGCGTGCGCAGTGGCCCAGTCAGAGCTGTGCTGTCGGTCTCTCCAGTGAGGGGATCAGTGCGTGCGCAGTGACCCAGTCAGAGCTGTGCTGTCGGTCTCTCCAGTGAGGAGATCAGTGCGTGCGCAGTGGCCCAGTCAGAGCTGTGCTGTCGGTCTCTCCAGTGAGGAGATCAGTGCGTGCGCAGTGACCCAGTCAGAGCTGTGCTGTCGGTCTCTCCAGTGAGGAGATCAGTGAGTGCGCAGAGACCCAGTCAGAGCTGTGCTGTCGGTCTCTCCAGTGAGGGGATCAGTGCGTGCGCAGTGACCCAGTCAGGGCTGTGCTGTCGGTCTCTCCAGTGAGGAGATCAGTGCGTGCGCAGTGACCCAGTCAGAGCTGTGCTGTCGGTCTCTCCAGTGAGGAGATCAGTGAGTGCGCAGAGACGCAGTCAGAGCTGTGCTGTCGGTCTCTCCAGTGAGGGGATCAGTGCGTGCGCAGTGACCCAGTCAGAGCTGTGCTGTCGGTCTCTCCAGTGAGGGGATCAGTGCGTGCGCAGTGACCCAGTCAGAGCTGTGCTGTCGGTCTCTCCAGTGAGGAGATCAGTGCGTGCGCAGTGGCCCAGTCAGAGCTGTGCTGTCGGCCTCTCCAGTGAGGAGATCAGTGCGTGCGCAGTGGCCCAGTCAGAGCTGTGCTGTCGGTCTCTCCAGTGAGGGGATCAGTGCGTGCGCAGTGACCCAGTCAGAGCTGTGCTGTCGGTCTCTCCAGTGAGGGGATCAGTGCGTGCGCAGTGACCCAGTCAGAGCTCTGCTGTCGGTCTCTCCAGTGAGGGGATCAGTGCGTGCGCAGTGACCCAGTCAGAGCTGTGCTGTCGGTCTCTCCAGTGAGGGGATCAGTGCGTGCGCAGTGACCCAGTCAGAGCTCTGCTGTCCGTCTCTCCAGTGAGGGGATCAGTGCGTGCGCAGTGGCCCAGTCAGAGCTGTGCTGTCGGTCTCACCAGTGAGGAGATCAGTGCGTGCGCAGTGACCCAGTCAGAGCTGTGCTGTCGGTCTCTCCAGTGAGGAGATCTGTGCGTGCGCAGTGACCCAGTCAGAGCTGTGCTGTCGGTCTCTCCAGTGAGGGGATCAGTGCGTGCGCAGTGACCCAGTCAGAGCTGTGCTGTCGGTCTCTCCAGTGAGGGGATCAGTGCGTGCGCAGTGGCCCAGTCAGAGCTGTGCTGTCGGTCTCTCCAGTGAGGAGATCAGTGCGTGCGCAGTGACCCAGTCAGAGCTGTGCTGTCGGTCTCTCCAGTGAGGAGATCAGTGCGTGCGCAGTGGCCCAGTCAGAGCTGTGCTGTCGGTCTCTCCAGTGAGGAGATCAGTGCGTGCGCAGTGACCCAGTCAGAGCTGTGCTGTCGGTCTCTCCAGTGAGGAGGTCAGTGCGTGCGCAGTGGCCCAGTCAGAGCTGTGCTGTCGGTCTCTCCAGTGAGGGGATCAGTGCGTGCGCAGTGACCCAGTCAGAGCTGTGCTGTCGGTCTCTCCAGTGAGGAGATCAGTGCGTGCGCAGTGGCCCAGTCAGAGCTGTGCTGTCGGTCTCTCCAGTGAGGAGATCAGTGCGTGCGCAGTGACCCAGTCAGAGCTGTGCTGTCGGTCTCTCCAGTGAGGAGATCAGTGCGTGCGCAGTGGCCCAGTCGGAGCTGTGCTGTCGGTCTCTCCAGTGAGGAGATCAGTGCGTGCGCAGTGACCCAGTCAGTGCTGTGCTGTCGGTCTCTCCAGTGAGGAGATCAGTGCGTGCGCAGTGGCCCAGTCAGAGCTGTGCTGTCGGTCTCTCCAGTGAGGAGATCAGTGCGTGCGCAGTGACCCAGTCAGAGCTGTGCTGTCGGTCTCTCCAGTGAGGAGATCAGTGCGTGCGCAGTGACCCAGTGAGAGCTGTGCTGTCGGTCTCTCCAGTGAGGGGATCAGTGCGTGCGCAGTGACCCAGTCAGCGCTGTGCTGTCGGTCTCTCCAGTGAGGAGATCAGTGCGTGCGCAGTGGCCCAGTCAGAGCTGTGCTGTCGGTCTCTCCAGTGAGGGGATCAGTGCGTGCGCAGTGACCCAGTCAGAGCTGTGCTGTCGGTCTCTCCAGTGAGGAGATCAGTGCGTGCGCAGTGGCCCAGTCAGAGCTGTGCTGTCGGTCTCTCCAGTGAGGAGATCAGTGCGTGCGCAGTGACCCAGTCAGAGCTGTGCTGTCGGTCTCTCCAGTGAGGAGATCAGTGAGTGCGCAGAGACCCAGTCAGAGCTGTGCTGTCGGTCTCTCCAGTGAGGGGATCAGTGCGTGCGCAGTGACCCAGTCAGGGCTGTGCTGTCGGTCTCTCCAGTGAGGAGATCAGTGCGTGCGCAGTGACCCAGTCAGAGCTGTGCTGTCGGTCTCTCCAGTGAGGAGATCAGTGAGTGCGCAGAGACGCAGTCAGAGCTGTGCTGTCGGTCTCTCCAGTGAGGGGATCAGTGCGTGCGCAGTGACCCAGTCAGGGCTGTGCTGTCGGTCTCTCCAGTGAGGAGATCAGTGCGTGCGCAGTGACCCAGTCAGAGCTGTGCTGTCGGTCTCTCCAGTGAGGGGATCAGTGCGTGCGCAGTGGCCCAGTCAGAGCTGTGCTGTCGGTCTCTCCAGTGAGGGGATCAGTGCGTGCGCAGTGACCCAGTCAGAGCTGTGCTGTCGGTCTCTCCAGTGAGGAGATCAGTGCGTGCGCAGTGGCCCAGTCAGAGCTGTGCTGTCAGTCTCTCCAGTGAGGGGATCAGTGCGTGCGCAGTGACCCAGTCAGAGCTGTGCTGTCGGTCTCTCCAGTGAGGGGATCAGTGCGTGCGCAGTGACCCAGTCAGAGCTGTGCTGTCGGTCTCTCCAGTGAGGGGATCAGTGCGTGCGCAGTGACCCAGTCAGAGCTGTGCTGTCGGTCTCTCCAGTGAGGGGATCAGTGCGTGCGCAGTGACCCAGTCAGTGCTGTGCTGTCGGTCTCTCCAGTGAGGGGATCAGTGCGTCCGCAGTGACCCAGTCAGAGCTGTGCTGTCGGTCTCTCCAGTGAGGGGATCAGTGCGTGCACAGTGACCCAGTCAGAGCTGTGCTGTCGGTCTCTCCAGTGAGGGGATCAGTGCGTCCGCAGTGACCCAGTCAGAGCTGTGCTGTCGGTCTCTCCAGTGAGGGGATCAGTGCGTGCGCAGTGACCCAGTCAGAGCTGTGCTGTCGGTCTCTCCAGTGAGGGGATCAGTGCGTCCGCAGTGACCCAGTCAGAGCTGTGCTGTCGGTCTCTCCAGTGAGGGGATCAGTGCGTCCGCAGTGACCCAGTCAGAGCTGTGCTGTCGGTCTCTCCAGTGAGGAGATCAGTGCGTCCGCAGTGACCCAGTCAGAGCTGTGCTGTCGGTCTCTCCAGTGAGGGGATCAGTGCGTGCGCAGTGGCCCAGTCAGAGCTGTGCTGTCGGTCTCTCCAGTGAGGAGATCAGTGCGTGCGCAGTGACCCAGTCAGAGCTGTGCTGTCAGTCTCTCCAGTGAGGAGATCAGTGCGTGCGCAGTGGCCCAGTCAGAGCTGTGCTGTCGGTCTCTCCAGTGAGGAGATCAGTGCGTGCGCAGTGGCCCAGTCAGAGCTGTGCTGTTGGTCTCTCCAGTGAGGAGATCAGTGCGTGCGCAATGGCCCAGTCAGAGCTGTGCTGTCGGTCTCTCCAGTGAGGAGATCAGTGCGTGCGCAGTGGCCCAGTCAGAGCTGTGATGTCGGTCTCTCCAGTGAGGAGATCAGTGCGTGCGCAGTGGCCCAGTCAGAGCTGTGCTGTCGGTCTCTCCAGTGAGGGGATCAGTGCGTGCGCAGTGGCCCAGTCAGAGCTGTGCTGTCGGTCTCTCCAGTGAGGAGATCAGTGCGTGCGCAGTGGCCCAGTCAGAGCTGTGCTGTCGGTCTCTCCAGTGAGGAGATCAGTGCGTGCGCAGTGTCCCAGTCAGAGCTGTGCTGTCGGTCTCTCCAGTGAGGAGATCAGTGCGTGCGCAGTGTCCCAGTCAGAGCTGTGCTGTCGGTCTCTCCAGTGAGGAGATCAGTGCGTGCGCAGTGGCCCAGTCAGAGCTGTGCTGTCGGTCTCTCCAGTGAGGGGATCAGTGCGTGCGCAGTGGCCCAGTCAGAGCTGTGCTGTCGGTCTCTCCAGTGAGGAGATCAGTGCGTGCGCAGTGGCCCAGTCAGAGCTGTGCTGTCGGTCTCTCCAGTGAGGGGTTCAGTGCGTGCACAGTGACCCAGTCAGAGCTGTGCTGTTGGTCTCTCCAGTGAGGAGATCAGTGCGTGCGCAGTGGCCCAGTCAGAGCTGTGCTGTCGGTCTCTCCAGTGAGGAGATCAGTGCGTGCGCAGTGGCCCAGTCAGAGCTCTGCTGTCGGTCTCTCCAGTGAGGAGATCAGTGCGTGCGCAGTGGCCCAGTCAGAGCTGTGCTGTCGGTCTCTCCAGTGAGGAGATCAGTGCGTGCGCAGTGACCCAGTCAGAGCTGTGCTGTCGGTCTCTCCAGTGAGGGGATCAGTGCGTGCGCAGTGGCCCAGTCAGAGCTGTGCTGTCGGTCTCTCCAGTGAGGAGATCAGTGCGTGCGCCGTGACCCAGTCAGTGCTGTGCTGTCGGTCTCTCCAGTGAGGAGATCAGTGCGTGCGCCGTGACCCAGTCAGAGCTGTGCTGTCGGTCTCTCCAGTGAGGGGATCAGTGCGTGCGCAGTGGCCCCGTCAGAGCTGTGCTGTCGGTCTCTCCAGTGAGGAGATCAGTGCGTGCGCAGTGGCCCAATCAGAGCTGTGCTGTCGGTCTCTCCAATGAGGAGATCAGTGCGTGCGCAGTGACCCAGTCAGAGCTGTGCTGTCGGTCTCTCCAGTGAGGGGATCAGTGCGTGCGCAGTGGCCCAGTCAGAGCTGTGCTGTCGGTCTCTCCAGTGAGGAGATCAGTGCGTGCGCAGTGACCCAGTCAGAGCTGTGCTGTCGGTCTCTCCAGTGAGGGGATCAGTGCGTGCGCAGTGGCCCAGTCAGAGCTGTGCTGTCGGTCTCTCCAGTGAGGAGATCAGTGCGTGCGCAGTGGCCCAGTCAGAGCTGTGCTGTCGGTCTCTCCAGTGAGGAGATCAGTGCGTGCGCCGTGACCCAGTCAGTGCTGTGCTGTCGGTCTCTCCAGTGAGGAGATCAGTGCGTGCGCCGTGACCCAGTCAGTGCTGTGCTGTCGGTCTCTCCAGTGAGGAGATCAGTGCGTGCGCAGTGACCCAGTCAGAGCTGTGCTGTCGGTCTCTCCAGTGAGGAGATCAGTGCGTGCGCAGTGACCCAGTCAGAGCTGTGCTGTCGGTCTCTCCAGTGAGGGGATCAGTGCGTGCGCAGTGGCCCAGTCAGAGCTGTGCTGTCGGTCTCTCCAGTGAGGAGATCAGTGCGTGCGCAGTGACCCAGTCAGAGCTGTGCTGTCGGTCTCTCCAGTGAGGGGATCAGTGCGTGCGCAGTGGCCCAGTCAGAGCTGTGCTGTCGGTCTCTCCAGTGAGGAGATCAGTGCGTGCGCAGTGACCCAGTCAGAGCTGTGCTGTCGGTCTCTCCAGTGAGGGGATCAGTGCGTGCGCAGTGGCCCAGTCAGAGCTGTGCTGTCGGTCTCTCCAGTGAGGAGATCAGTGCGTGCGCCGTGACCCAGTCAGTGCTGTGCTGTCGGTCTCTCCAGTGAGGAGATCAGTGCGTGCGCCGTGACCCAGTCAGTGCTGTGCTGTCGGTCTCTCCAGTGAGGAGATCAGTGCGTTCGCAGTGACCCAGTCAGAGCTGTGCTGTCGGTCTCTCCAGTGAGGAGATCAGTGCGTGCGCCGTGACCCAGTCAGTGCTGTGCTGTCGGTCTCTCCAGTGAGGAGATCAGTGCGTTCGCAGTGACCCAGTCAGAGCTGTGCTGTCGGTCTCTCCAGTGAGGAGATCAGTGCGTGCGCAGTGACCCAGTCAGAGCTGTGCTGTCGGTCTCTCCAGTGAGGGGATCAGTGCGTGCGCAGTGACCCAGTCAGAGCTGTGCTGTCGGTCTCTCCAGTGGGCACAGGCCTTGCCACAGTGTGTGGGAGATAAATTCTGAATATCCCAGTGGAAAAACCCAATGGAATTTACACCAATTTTTACACATATTCAACACTTAAACCCTTTCTGGTAGAATCCCACTCATTGTTTTTCTCACATTGCTGATTATGTATAATTAGTTTGTATTTCCTACAACACAATAGTGACTTCAAAACATAACCAAAATTATCTGTGTGGCAACCCTGTGGTTTCTTCAATGGATCTGACAATTTTAACATTGAGGTGAGAGTGTTGTAAAGCAAAGGCTTCCCAGTAGGTTGTGAGCTTTGTTCAATTGGGTATCTTGGAACTTGGTTCTCTCATGAAGTTTGAACAGGTTAAGTGCTTTGCTGGTTGATCATTTGCAGCAAGTTTCAGAGTCTGGTTCTCAGCCTGGCTGATGACTGATAGATCTTTTGGTCCTGGAGTAAGAAGAATACAATCTCTGAAAGCAACTTCTATCACATGATTGCTGAGTTATCACTTCTGAGGCCCACCAGTCCAGTTTGGATGGGGAGGTCACTTTGATGCAATGGGAAGTTGATAGTCGCTATTGAGTTTCAACCTTCCGCTTATCCAGCATGAAACATGGAAATAGGCAGTCTGGAAACTTCATAATCTTTTCAGTGTTGGCCATCCTTAAACAATGTGATGTGTGTACTCCGCAGATGGCTGTGAGGTACTCTCACCTATATTCATATTTAATTAGCTATTCGTCAAAGATTTGATATCATCTGTACAAAGAACAAAGAACAATCCAGCACGGGAAACAGGCCCTTCGGCCCAACGAGCCCGCGCTGCCACATCACCCTGCACCTATTCTACCCTGCATATCTATGAATGGAACCCTACTCAGTCAGATTCAGGGAAGAAATAGTGTCAATTTGGTAAAAACCGATTAGCCTGAGAGCACATTTTTGGGGTGTGGGAGGAAACCGGAGCGCCCAGAGGAAACCCATGCAACCACAGGGAGAATGCGCAAACTCCCACAGACACAGGCCCAAATCCATGTGCCTGCACAGCCAGCAGTGCTAGTCACTGAGCTGTTGCGGCGCCCGTCTACCGGTCCAGGATCAAGCACACACACCGACATGAAGTTCTAGGCCACTCCTGGAACTTCCAAGAGCAGCCCAGGCACGACCCGCCGTGTGAATGCCCCTCGTTTGACACGAGGTGGACCTCCACCTGTGGAATAAAGTCAAAAATATTAATCTTACAGCCTGCCTTTCCGGTGTCTCCCGAGGTTTAACCCTATTTAATATCCCCTACCATATCCCTCCATTCTCGTTTCACTCATGTGCCTATCTAACTGCATCTTAAACGAGTCCAACGTTCCTGCCTCCACCACCCTACTCGGTAGCGCGTTCCAGACCCCTACAACTCTCTGCGTAAAGAACCTTCTTCTCACCTCCAAATTATACCTCTCCCCCCTCACCCTTAAATGATGACCTCTCGTGTTTGTATCCAGTCTAGGGAGCAGTCTCTCACTATTAACTCTATCCATTCCCTTCATTATCTTATATACTTCTATCATGTCCCCTCTCAATCTCCGCCTTTCCAAGGAGAATAGTCCCAGTTTCTTCAACCTCTCCTCGTAACCCAGTCCCCCCATGCCAGGCAACATCCTGGTAAACCTCCTCTGCACCCTTTCCAGAGACTCCACGTCCTTCCGGTAGTAAGGTGACCAGAACTGGACGCAGTACTCCAAAGTTCTGTACAACTGAAGCATTAGACAGCAGCTTTTATACTCTATGCCCCTTCCTATAAAGGCCAACATCCCATAAGCCTTCCTAACAACCTTCTCCACTTGTGATGCAACCTTCATGGATTTGTGAACCTGCACTCCCAGGTCCCTCTGTATGTCTATACTCCTAATCGGCCTCCCTTTAATCACATAGCTCCTCTCTGCATTATTCCGTCCAAAATGCATCTGTAGTCCCAATGCCAAAAGTCACATGATTTATGGCAATCATCTTAACAGCTTGTCTGTGTCAAACTTTTTAAAGTATTGATTATTTATTTGACTTATTATTGTCACATGTATTAACATACAGTGAAAAGAATTGTTTCTTGCCTGCTATGCAGACAAAGTATACCATTCATAGAGAAGGAAATGAGAGAATGTAGTTTTACAGTCATAGGTAGGGTGTAGAAAAAGATCAACTTAATGCGAGGTGAGTCAGTTAGTATGTGAGCTCAGACTTTTGTGTCTTTTCCCTGAAGGAAGAAGCTGGAAGGGGGAATGTCCAGGGTGTGTGGAGTCCTTAATTATGCTGGCTGCTTTACTGAAGCAGTGAAAAGTGTAGACAGAGTCAATGGATGGGAGGCTGGTTTTCGTGATGGATTGGGCTACATTCACGACCTTTTGTAGTTCCTTGTGGTCTTGGGCAGAGCAGGAGCCATACCAAGCTGTGATACAACCAGAAAGAATGACCAAAAGTTCACAATCTGACATGCTGTAATGGGCATGTTACTACTGTTCTGAAGTACTTTATTGGTTATAAAGCACTTTGGGATGTCATCAGATCCAGAATTTAATTAGCTTATTCATTTCTTCCTTCTTTTGTTCCATTCTTCCATCCTTCTTGTTCATCCTTCTTTCTGCCCTTCCTTCTATTCTTTCTTTATTTCTTGCTCTCTTTCTTGCTTCACTTCTCTTTTTTCAAATTATCTCCAAATCCAGAAACTTGAAAATGATTTGTTCTCAGAATATGAACATTTCTGATAACAATGTTTGTGTTGCTCTCCAAAGATAGTGGTGGATCTTCTTCTCAAATGCCTACTAAGACGATTGCAATGTATCATCCTGTGAGTTGATTCCTTCATTGCTCTTCTTGCCAAAATCACCACATAACCACATAACAAGCTCCAGTAAATCCTGAACTCCAGGGCCTGAAGTCTTTCTGGCTCAAAACTTCCTATACTCACCACCTAACTTGCACACTTCTCCGGTCCAAATCTTTGCCCCGTTCCACTGGCTCCCTGTCACTTAGCCCATTGATTTCCAGGATCTCATCCTTTTCCCCAATTCCTCTTTCCCTACTATATCTGACAACCCCTTTTTGGTCAATAATATCCACTTCTCCAACCTGGGATCATTGCTCTCCCCATGTCTTTCAGCCACTGTGCCTCAAATCTGTCCCGCTCTCTTAAAAACTGCTTTCTTTGGCTACCTGATCCCCTTCCTTAAAAGTCTCTTAAGTACCCACCTCTTCAACTACATAAGAACATAAGAAATAGGAGCAGGAGTAGGCCATCTAGCCCTTCGAGCCTGCCCCGCCATTCAATAAGATCATGGCTGATCTGTCGCTGCTCAGTTCCACCTTCCCGCCCTCTCCCCATAACCCTTAATCCTCTCTCTTATCAAAAACCCATCAACCCGTTTCTTAAAAATATTTAGCGAGGCAGTCTCCACCACTTCAACGGGCAGAGAATTCCAGAGATTCACCACCCTTTGAGTGAAGAAGTTCCTCCTCAACTCCGTTCTAAACCGCCCCCCCCCTTTATCTTGAGGCTGTGCCCCCTAGTCCTACTGTCCTTTCTGAGTGGGAAGAGTCTCTCCACCTCTATCCTATCCATCCCATTCATCATCTTATACGTCTCAATGAGATCTCCCCTCATTCTTCTAAACTCTAACGAGTACAAGCCTAGTTTATTCAGCCTCTCCTGCCACCCTGCCACTTTTGCCTCCCTGATGTGAATCCTTTCTCTTTCCCTCCTCTCTTCAAAGCACTTGGAGATTTTTGTCGTTACACCAATTGAGGCTGGTTTTCCTATATTACTAAATATTGGAACAATTGTTACCTGAGGCCAGATTCTTGGTTGGGACTTGCATCTTGCCAGCTAGTTGGGTGATTACAGTGCCCAGTCAGGTATTTGATCAGAAGGAGCGGTCGGAGAGTGCCTGGATCACCTTGTCTAAAATAATTGGAATTTTAACTGAAAAATAAATAAATGATGGGGCCTGCGTGGGGGTCTGTAAGAAAGAAAGATTTGTATTCATATTGCACCTTTCCTGACCTCTGGATGTCTCAATGACAGCCAGTGAAGTGCTGTTGCAGTACAGTGAGTTTTGCAGGAAATTTGCATGCAGCAAATCACACAAACAGCAGTGCAATTATAGCCAGATAATCTGTCCCCCGCTCTCCTTTGAAACAGTGATGTGGAATCTTTGACATCCATCTGTGAGGATGGATGAGGCCTTGATTTAATTCCTCAGGTGGCACCTTGTGGTGTTGTATATAATAAACTGATACACCCCACACCATCCATAGGTTCTCTGTTTCTTGGTGTATACCTCTGTTCTGGTCCCATATTTTTCCCAATCCAATTCCCTACTCCCCCATGCTGTGTGTAGACTGCATTGTGATTATAAGGCAGGTTGATTGAAACTTTATTCCTCTATTAAAAGAAAGAGGCCAACTCTCAGAAAGTCAGTGTTATTCCACCTCCCTACTCCCCGAATTTAAAAATTAATTTCTTCTGAGTAAAACGTGTCGCTTTGTTTAGATCAAAATCTCATGACTACTTGGTTTGCAAATATATCAGCTGTTCCTTCATCCTGAGGCCAAAATCCTGGAATTCCCTCACATGCAGTGGGATTCCTTTCCCACAGTCCACGGTCCACCATCACCTTTTCAGGATCAATTAGGGCTGGATAATAAATGTGGATGAATGTATTTGGAACAAAAATGTTAACAGTGTGACTCTCTCCTCTGTTACCTGAAGTACGGTATCTTCAAATCTATCAGTCCATCAAACACCAGCAGGATCAAGCCTGAGAGAAGTCATTACCGTTATCCCTGGCTGCGTCAGCTGAGTGGTTTGCTAACCTTTCCCGGAATTGAATGTGATTAATTGAACTTTCAGGCAGCTGGGACTGTATTAATAATTGCAGCTTCTTCCCGAGGTTTCTCCTTTAAAAATTTTTAATTAATTTATCTATTACCAAATACATTTTAATAGTCCTAATTGATGGACAGAGGTGATTTGCTTGCTGTTAACTGCGGGAAAAGGAATTGACCAGTTTTGTTAATTTTCAGTTGTCTAGAGTCACGTTGGGTCAACTTCAACTCAAATTGCCACTTTATGAAAAGAAAGAACTTGGATTTGTAGAGCACTTTATACAACTTTGAGATGCCTCAGGTAGTGACACAGCCGATCAGGTACTTTTTTGTCATATAGCTGCTGATGTAATGTCGGAAATGCAATAGCCAATTTGTGCACAGCAAGATCCCATGTACAGCAATGTACTCATGATCAGATATTCTGTTTTCACTGATGTTGCTTGAGGGATAAATATTGGCTCAAGGCACTGGGCTGCACTTTCCTCCCCTTCTTTGATCTTCTGTGAAATAGAATCATAGAATCCCTACAGTGCAGAAGGAGGCCATTTGTCCCAGCAAACCTGCATTGACAATAATCCCACCCAGGCCCTAACTCCACGTATTTACCCTGCTAATCCCCCTGACACTAAGGGGCAATTCAGCATGGCTCATCCACCTAACCAGCACATCTTTCGGACTGTGGGAGGAAACTGGAACACCCGCAGGAAACCCACACAGACATAAGGAGAACGTGCAAACTCCACACAGACAGTGACCTGAGGCCAGAATTGAACCCTGGACCCTGGTGCTGTGAGACAGCAGTGCTAACCACTGTCCCATGCAGACTTGGGACTTTGTTGACTGCAAATTAGCTGCATTGGCTGTAAAGCTCTTCAGGACAACTGAAGGTTGCAAAAAGTATGATAGAAATGCAAGACCTCCTTTCATTCTGAGCTATGATAGGAAGTGAGTTAACAGCATTTAAACAATAAAGATCCCCCTTCTCTCCTTTGATCGAACTGGTTCCAAGTGAATCAAAGGCATTCCAATGGGATTTCAGAGTTTCCTTTTGGCATAGGCAATGATTATTGGGGGGAAAGTGGTAACCAAAACCAAAGTGATGGCAGCCTCCTGCAGATGGTAATATTAGCTTGGGACACAGAGCAGATGTGAGCTGGTGGCTGGGAGAGTGCAAAGATAATAATGAGGGAATGGGATAGGTTGCAGATGTTCAGGTTTTGTTCCTTAGATTAAGATTGATGGGATTTACTTGGTTCAGTTGCAATCAAAGTTGCAGGAAATGTTCCTACCTTGGGCAAAACAAGTCGGGACCTGAAGGGAATTGGTTACCACGCAGAATGGGAGACGCAGCAGGGGACAGTGGGCAAGCGATCATCAATTTAGACCATCATTTGGGGAGTCCACTGCCTTCATAAGTAACAGGTACGTGACAAGGTTGAGAATGGCCTTATTGAAGAGGGATTTTTTAACATCTAGAGTTTAATCAGACAGTCATGCCCCGCAATTCCCTCTCCCTTCATTTTACTGTCTGTCTGTCATTCAATGATATACCTTTTCAACATGTACCAGGAGTGCAAAAATGGAGTTTTAACTCTCGATTGTTAAGAATTAATAACTCATAAGAAAGAAAGCCCAATGGGCTAAGAAACACATCTGATTTTCATTAATCAATTCATCTGCTGTCTTGACCGAACTATCCACATTTTGTTTCATCTCTTCACTGATGTGAACTCACCACATTCCTAAAACCCAGTCATTCACCTTCTCAGTATCACCCTTAACTAGCTATCCATGTTCTCACTAAGCTTAACTACAGCTATTCACTTGTATTCAAAAATCCCCTTGGGTCAGGTACAGAATAAGTAAGACATAGAGTAAAAATCTCTCTGTCCTATTGAAGACTCTCAGGCAAGCTACAGTACAAGTTGGAAACAGAGAAAAGTTCCCTCTTTACTGTACAATCAGAACTCTCAGGCCAGGTACAGAGACTCGATGCAGAGTAAATCTCTCTCTCAGTTGTCCCATTAAGATATAAAACTCTATCCCAGGTCAGATACTACACAGGTTAGGTACTGCATGTGTTGGAAACAGGGTGAGGCTCCCTTTACACTGTCTCATCAAACACCCCCAGGTTGGGTACAGCACTGGTTCGATACAAAGTTAAGCTCCCACTAAACCAGTGTTATCCAAAGCATTAACCACCAGCCACATGTGGCTAATTGGAAATTCAAATGTTGCTAATTGCATTTCTGATTTATTAAATAAAAGATGATTTATAGATACCGTTGTGACCTGAATAATCACCTTTATAAAACATACGCATAGGAACTTTTACCATTTTGTGTGTTGGTAAAATGTAAGACAAAAAAAAAGTGTAACTGTTTTTTCACCTCTGGCTGTGCTTTACTTCCTTAGTTCCCAGTGAAGGCAGATACATATTAACTTTTACCTACTGCATTTTGTTAAAAGCTAGAAGGTGTGTTTCTGACAAGGCTAAAGAAAGTGATGGAGAGAATGAATGAATCTGGGTATCTGGTGAGGTTGTTATCAAGCTGTTGCTGGAGAGTTAGGCAATAAATGCTGATTCTGTCAGTGATGGCCCTGTCCCAAGGATGATTAATTTAAAAAAAAGCTAAAGACATGAGATTATTAAAGTTGAAACTCAGGAATAGCCATTTGTCAGTCAGCATCTGGAAGAGGAAAATGGACTATTACTGTAATTCGGTATTCAAACTAGTACACAGTTATCTGATCTGATTTGATTTATTGTTTCTTATGTGCTATACAGACAAAACATACCCTTCACAGAGAAGGAAACGAGAGGGTGCAGATTGTAGTGTTACAGTCATAGTTAGGGTGTAGAGAAAGATCAACTTAATGCAAGATAAGTCCATTCAAAAGTCTGACAGCAGTAGGGAAAAAACTGTTCTTGAGTTGATTGGTACGTGACCTCAGACTTTTGTATTTTTCCCGGAAGGAAGAAGGTGGAAGAGACAGTGTCCGGGGTGTTTGGGTCCTTAATTATGCTGGCTGCTTTGCCGAGGCAGCGGGAAGTGTGGATAGAATCAATGGATGGGAGGCTGGATTGTGTGATGGATTGGGCTACATTCACAACCTTTTGTAGTTTCTTGGAGTCTTGGGCAGAGCAAGAGTGATGCCAAACTGTGATACAACCAGAAAGAATGCTTTCTATGGTGCATTTGTAAAAGTTGGTGAGAGTTGTAGCTGATGTGCTAAATCAGTTAGTCTTCTGAGAAAGTAGAGATGTTGGTGGCTTTCTTAACTATAGTGTCAGCATGTGGGGACCAGGACAGTATGTTAGTGATCTGGACACCTAAAACCTTGAAGCTCTCAACCACTGCTACTTCATCCCCATTGATGTAGACAGGGGCATGTTCTTCTTTACGCTTCCTGAAGTCGATGACAATCTCCTTCATTTTGATGACATTGAGGGTGAGGTTATTGTTGCTGCAGTTAGGCTAACAAAGTCCTTTTATCAAAATGATGAGGACTGGATCAAGAAAACAATGTTAGGAGCTAATAATGTGGAGAGATAAGCGCAGAGCTCTTCAAAGACTCATGTGCAGAATGTGACATATCAGAAAATCACAAATCCATCATCTGTGAATGTTCTCCCATTGTTATCAATAGCTGGAAATATCACAGAGAAAGCTGCCAAGATTTACTGAGACTTTGAGGAGGGTGGTGTGAAGGCATAGTGGCAATGTCATTAGACTGGCAATCAAATGGCCCAGGCTAATGCTCTAGGGAGATGGGTTCAAATCCCATGAAGGCAGCTGG
Source organism: Prionace glauca (assembly GCA_037974335.1). Classification (NCBI taxonomy): domain Eukaryota; kingdom Metazoa; phylum Chordata; class Chondrichthyes; order Carcharhiniformes; family Carcharhinidae; genus Prionace; species Prionace glauca. Next base: position 23,979,809 of record CM075738.1, on the reverse strand, counting down.
TTGAATTTAAGTTCAATTAATAATTCTGGAATTAAAAACTAGTCTAATGGTGACTCTTGTTTTGTCATAAAAACCCATCTGGTTCACTAATGTCATTTAGGGAAGGAAATCTGCCATCTTTACCCAGTCTGGCCTACATGTGACTCCAGACCCACAGCAATGTGGTTGGCTCTTAAGTGCCCTCTGAAATAGTTTAGTAAACCCCTCATTGTATCCAACCGTTACAAAGTCTAAAAGAAATGAAACTAGGCAGACCTAGAAACCAGAAACAATAAGGGCAAACCTGGCCCCATCGACACAGCAAAGTCCTCCTTTGGAACATATGGAGCTTAAGTCCAAATTCAGTGAGCTGTCTCACAGACTAGATGAGCTTGACAGGAATCGTACAGCACAATGTTCCAGACACCACTAGAGGTAACAACACAATGGTTACCACTAGAGGTAACAACACAATGGTTACCACTAGAGGTAACAACACAGGAGGGAGCTGCCCTGGTAGTCCTCAACACCAATTCTGTCTCATGAACATTTGAACATGAAGTCTCATGTTCAAATGTAGACAGGGAAAGCTCTTGCTGATTACCTGTCACCGCCTCTCTCACTCCCGCCACCCTCCACCCTCACCTCACCCCATCGCCTCAATAAATCAATATTCCTCCATGTTGAACACTACTTGAACGAAGCACTGAGGCTGGCAAGGGGACTAGGGTGGAGGACTTCAATGTCCATCACCCAAGTGTGGTTCGTAGCTCACTACTGACCGAGCTGACTGAATCCTGAAGGATGTAACTGTTAGATTGGGTCTATGATACGTGGTAAGCGAACCAACAAAATGGAAAAACCTACTTGACCTCATTGTCACCAATCTACCTGTCACAGATGCTTCTTTTCATGACAGTATTGGTAAGAGTGACCACCGCACCATCCAGACTTGGAAATATATCGCCGTTCCTTCACTGTTAATGGGTCCAAATCCTGGAACTCTAATCTTAACAGCACTGTGGGTCTACTTATACATCAGGGGCTGCAACAGTTCAAGAAGGAAGCTCACCACCACCTCCTTAAGGGCAATTAGGATGGGTAATAAATGCTAGCCACTGACACCCACATCACATGAATGAATAATGTAAGAAGATTCATTGTTTGATCCCCATTGTGTGTAAGACTATGTATAAGGAATTTCAGTCTGCAGTTTTTAAGCCTACTGAGTAAAAGAAGAGCTTGTCTGCCTACAATGCCTTTCCTAACAGCCCAAAACACTTTACAGCCAATGGAATACTTTTGAAGAGTAGTCACTTCTGGCATATAGGGATACTTGCCAGACCAATGCATGCTACACTGTCAGAGATACTATTATTTAGATGTGATGTCAACCCCTGTCTGCCCTCTTGTGTGAATGAGAAAGATACTCCGCTTCTCATCATATTCTGTTCAATAGTTACTCCTCAAACAAAACCTTGAAGAAGTGATCATGAGATCATTTATCTCATTTGTGTGGGAGCTTGCTGTGCACAAATTCACATTTTCTCGCAGTTACTGTATTTCAAAATTAGTTCACAGCTGTAAAGTGCTTTGGAAGATCCTAAGGACATGAACGGCGTGTTATAAATGCAAGTCTTTCTTTTAGCTGACTGAATAAAAATGATATCAGTGGTTTTGAGAATGTTACTTAACAAGATAGGGATGTGAGTGAAAGGGTGTGTTTATAAACACCGGTTTGTTCTTTTGCGAGCTTTACATTTTTACATAGTGTTGAAGCAGATGAGATTTTGAATCTGTCACAATGAAAGGTGAGGCGATTGTGAAATACAGCAGGTTGAACCTGAAACCATCTGGATGGTGTAATCACATAGTGTGGAGAAGATGTACCCACATCAGCCATGCCTCAAGCAGTAGCACTCTCTGCTCTGGGTTAGAAAGTTGTAGGTTAATGTTCCACTCCTGAGATATGAACACATAAAGTAGGCTCACACTCCGATGCCTGTACTGAGGGCGTGCTGCACTGTTGGAAGAGCCAGCCTCAGGAGGGGGATGGGAGATGTTAACCCAAGGTCCCACCTGCTACCTCTGGTGAATATTTAAGATCCCAGGGTACTATTTATTATTTCTGATCAGTGTGGATCTTTTTGCCAAGATCACTGATTATTATTACAGTGCTATTTGTGTGTTGCTTACTCTGCAACACACGGTGACTGTGTTTGCTACATTACAGCAGTGGCTACACTTGAAAGAGAACTTCAGTAACTGTACAGTGCTTTGGGAAATCCTGAGGATGTGAGCGGCACTATATCAATGGAAGTTTCTCTTTGTACTCTCTCAGTTATTAGGTAGCAGCTGGTCAGAGTCCAGATCCTTATATAACAATAACTTATATTGTGCCTTTAATGTAATAAAACATCCCTGGATGCCCCATGGAAGAAAATATGAAATTGAACCATATAAGGGGATAATAGTCAGATGACCAAAAGCTTGGTGGAGGAGGTAGATTTTAAAGTGTGTCTTAAAGGGAGAGATAGAGAGGTGTTGGGAGGGTTGATATTAAAAGAATGGAGGGGTGGCGTGGAAAAGCGTCTTGGTTAATTGTAACATCACACATGCACATAGACTATTTATGATATTATTACTTTCCCTTTCTTACATTCTAAGTTGTGGTAGGAGTCATCATTAAAGTCAGTTTGAATCTCTCCTTAGACAAAACAATTAACTTTACCCTTGACTATCCAAAACCCACAGAAAAGGCAACAATTTGATTAATGAAGTGGAGGGATGAGCTCCCAGTCTAATTTCTTCCTCCAGCCTCACAATCTCTTTAAGGCTTTCACATTTTCTTTTCACTCAGGACATAAATTATGCTGCTCTGAAGAACTTCTTTGGCTGTGTTTTTTTTGCAAGCTGTGCATCTGATAATTCATGATTATCATTTGCGAAGAGAGAAAAACATTTCAGCTGTCATTATAGCATCTGGAGCCATTCTCCCTCCTAAAGGACCCACTCATCAGTTTCCAGCAATGACTGCTCTGTACGTTGGGATTCACCATCAGATTGATTTTAACAGAAGCTCAATCTAATAAAGCTCTAATATTAATATTGGTCTGGAAGCATTACCCATGGAAATTAAAAGAGTATAAATCAGGGAAAGGCAATGCGGATTGAAGAGCGGAATGCATTATTAATATGCACGGTTCAGTCAGCAGATGATGGAAGGCGGAACAGAGGCCTGAAGGCTCCTTTGCACTGCTGCTGGGGCACCTCCCGCTCTGAGGGGTTGCACTAACATAGACAGGAAGCATTCCGAACGGCCTGCAGTTCTGGGAGGGAAGGGATGATGTGCTGCTACAGGACAATCCTTCCAATTTTTGGCACCCTGTACTTTTGGGGCTTAAGTACGTCTTCATCGTCAGTGGAGAACGACCCCTGCACAGCCCGTGGAAAGGCTGCCATGTGCCAGACGGGAATCTCAAAGCACGCTGCCATGGTTTAAAGCCACACAGCAGTACTTTCAAGGGGCCACCATTGGAAATAAACAAGCAGAGGGAATTGGGCTGAAGGCAGGATACTATCATTGTACAATGAAGGGTTGAAGGGAGGGCACAGAGGGCACATTTGTGCATAGTAGGCGTGTTGAGCTGAAGGCGAAGAAGAGATTTCTGGATTCTCACTCCTACTGCAAATAGAATCATAAAATCGTACAGCTCAGAAGAGACCTTTCGACCTATTGAATCTGCACCAAGACAGTATTATGTGCAGTTTTGGTCACCTTTTCTGAGGAAGGATGTCCTTGCTCTTGAGGGAGTGCAGTGAAGGTTTACCTGGTTGATTCCAGGGATGTCAAGACTGATGTATGAGAAGAGATTGATTAGGTTAGGATTGTTTGGGGCATGATATGGTAGGGGCTATTAAATAGGGTTAAACCTCGGGAGACACCGGAAAGGCAGGCTGTAAGATTAATATTTTTGTCTTTATTCCACAGGTGGAGGTCCACCTCGTGTCAAACGAGGGGCATTCACACGGCAGGTCGTGCGTGGTCTGCTCTTGGAAGTTCCAGGAGTGGCCTAGGACTTCATGTCGGTGTGTGTGCTTGATCCTGGACCGGTAGACAGGCGCCGCAACAGCTCAGTGACTAGCACTGCTGGCTGTGCAGGCACATGGATTTGGGCCTGTGTCTGTGGGAGTTTGCGCATTCTCCCTGTGGTTGCGTGGGTTTCCTCCGGGCGCTCCGGTTTCCTCCCACACCCCAAAGATGTGCTCTCAGGCTAATCGGTTTTTACCAAATTGACACTATTTCTTCCCTGAATCTGACTGAGTAGGGTTCCATTCATAGACATGCAGGGTAGAATAGGTGTAGGGTGATGTGGCAGCGCGGGCTCGTTGGGCCGAAGGGCCTGTTTCCCGTGCTGGGTTGTTCTTTGTTCTTTGTTGTTTTTGCTGGAGCTCAGATGAATGAGAGGGGATCTCATAGAGACTTGTAAAATTCTAACAGGACTAGACAGGATAGATGCAGGGAGGATGTTCCTGATGGTGATCACAGCCTGAGGATTCAGGGTAGACCATTTAGGACAGAGATGAGGAGACATTTCTTCACGTAAAGAGTGGTGAGCCTGTGGAATTCATTATCACAGGAAGTAGTTGATGCCAAAACATCGAATGCTTTCAAGAGCAACTAAATATAGCACTTGGGATGAATGGGATCAAAGATTATGGGGAGAAAGCAGGATTAGGCTCCTGAGTTGGATGGAGCAGGCTCGAAGGGCCAAATGGCTCCTTCTATTCCGATCTTCTATGTTTCTATGACACGCGAAAAACACTTGATGTCCCACCAAAACCCATTTACCAGCACTTGGCCCATAGCCTTGAATGTTATGACATGCCAAGTGCTCATCCAGGTACTTTTTAAAGGATGTGAGGCATCCCGCCTCTACCATCCTCTCTGGCAGGGCATCCTAGACTGTCACAAACATCTGGGTAAAAAAATCTTTTCCTCAAATCCCTCCTAAACCTCCTGTCCCTCGCCTTGAACCCATGCCCCTCATGACTGACCCTTCAACTAAGGGGAACAGGTGCTCCCTAACCACTCTGTCTCTCATAGTCTTGTACACCTTGATCAGATTGCACCTCAGTCTTTTTTGTTCCATTATAAATGACCCTCGCCTATCCAATCTCTCTTCATAACTGAAATGCTCCATCCCAGGCATTCAGATCCTGGTGAATCTCTTCTGCACCCCTTCCAGTGCAATCACATCTTTCCTATAATGTGGTGACCAGAGCTGCACACTGTACTCCAGCTGTGGCCTCACCAAACTTCTATACAACTCCAACATGATCCCCTGCCTTTGTAATCAATACCCCGATTGATAAAGGCGAATGTCTCATATGCCTCTTTCACCATCCACTAACATACCTTTCTGCTTTCAGAGATCTACGGACAAACATATGTCCCTTGATTCCACAGAACTTCCTAGTGTCTTACCGTTCATTGAATACTTTTTTGTCAAATTACTCCTTCCAAGCGCATCACCTCACACTTTTCAGAGTTAAATTCCATCTACCCATTTGATCATCCTGCCTATATCTTCCTGTAGCCCAAGACGCTCAGCTGCGCTGTTAACCACCCTTCCAATCTTTGTATCATCTGCAAACGTACTAATCCTATCCCCCACGTGGCCAACTATGTGGTTTATATAAATGACAATTAATAGGGGAACCAGCCCAGATCCTTGTGTTACGCCACTGGACACTGTCTTCCAGTCACTAAAGCAGCCTTCTGTCATTACCCTCTGGGATCCCTCTCTAGACTGGAGGGGAGCGGATCCCTCTCTGTACTTGACAGGAGTGAATCCATCTCAAGACTCAAGAGGAGTGGATTCTTTTTGATATGAGAGATGAATGGATTCTTTTCTATACTTGAGTTGAGTGGATCCTCTAGAGACGCGAGTGGATTGGATCCTTCCCTATACTTGAAGGGGTGGATCCCTTTCTATACCCAAGAAGAGTGGATCCCTCCCAATGCCTGAGGGGGAGCGGATCCCTCTCCATACCCAAGAGGAGTGGATCCCCCTGCACCTGAGACGAGTGGATCCCTCTTGATAGTCATGATGTGGAGATGCCAGCGTTGGACTGGGGCAAACACAGTATTCTAATCAGCATTCTGTAAACTGTGTGTGCCTTTATATGCTCTGTTTGTGACCAGAACTCTCCACTCACCTGACGAAGGGGAAATCCACAAAAACTAGTGGGCTTACTATCAAATAAACTTGTTGGACTTTAACCTGGTGTTGTGAGACTTCTCACTCTCTCTCGATACCCGGGAGAAGTGGATGCCTCTCTATACCCAAGAGGAGTGGATCCCCTCATATACTCATAGTGAGTGGATCCCTCTCTAAACTTGATGGATCCCTCTCTATGTCCGAGAGGAGTGGATCCCTCTCGATATCAGAGGGAAGTGAATCACTCCATGAGTCCATCCATCTCTATACTGGAGAGGAGAGGATCCCTCTCTATACTCTTATCTTGATAGGCATATGAACAAACGGGGAATAGAGGGAAAGGTGATAGGTTTAGATAGGTAAATGTGACTGGTGCAGGCTTGGTGGGCTGAATGGCCTGTTCCTGCACTGTACTGTTCTCTGTTCTTTGTTCTATACTCTTGTTCTTTGTGATGGGACACAATCAATTTCTCAGTTCACTCACCAACAACTACTTGATTCATATAACATTTTTAACCTAATAAAACCTCCTAATACACTTTGCAAGAGTCTAGCGCAACCAAATTGAACACAGTCACATCCGGAGGCATTAGGACAGGTGGCCCAAAGCTTAGTCAAACAATAAGGTTTTTTTAGTAGCATCTTAAAGGAGGACAGGAAGGTGGAGTAGTTTCAGGAGGGAATTTCAAAAGCAGCCAAAGGCACAGTTACCAATGATGGAGTGATGGAAATCAGGGATGAGTAAAAGATGGGTTTTCATTGCTGTATCTAGGCTCAGAACAGATAGATCTGGTTTAACCTGCTGCAACTTCCTTGATCATTTAAAAAAAAGGATTTATTTTAGAAGTTATTCTATTTTGAAATCAAGTTCACAAAAGACATTCAGTTCAATGTTAGAACAAATGCCTTCAACGTTGAATGTAAAAAGTGGAGTTAAGGAAAGTTTAAACTAGCCCTTTTTTAATCTGATGGAACTGTCAGTAGATAGAGCTTAAACTCCCAGGGTTACTAGTGATCTGTAAGGTGAGGAAGAAGACTTTTACATCCAGTACGTTCACTCACTGCTTGAGAAAGCAGCTATGGACAAATGCCTCTTCATTGTGCGTGACTTGCACCCGAGCAATGAGGAGACATCCTTCTGTCACTCAACAACATCGTTCAGCCTCAACATTCAATGGCCAACACATGGAGATTAAGTCTGTGTATGTAAGGTTTTTAAGAGTGTTGGAATCATTCAATCGCATTATGAAATCCATTCATTGCAAAGACAACTATCATTGACTTCACAGGTGTGAGAGGAAATGGCTTCCTTCCTCCCTTGGTGGATTCTTTAGCCCACTTCTCTGTTCCTTAAAACTGCTGTTTAACAATCGGGTGGAACCAAGAAGTGCAGTGATAATTTACGCTGGAAATGGACCCACAAGTGAATGATGGAATATTGGCTGCTGGCCCTGGGATTACCACAGCTGGAGTTACAGAGACTGTTTCCATTGGCTAAGTCACCGGGATTCACCTCTGGGGTCAAATCTAGCAGGAGGAGGTGGGCTTTTGGTGAAAATAAATGAGACCTTTGGTGCCCTCCAGCACTGAGCCTGCAGGAGTTTGAGCCCAATCAATGGGCATCTCATTTGCATGGATGAAGTGGGTGAAATCACCACCTTTGGTGCCCCCCCCACTCCCTTTCCCCCACACCTGCATCACCACTATGTTCTGCCAGAAGTTCTGGCACTCACCTACCCCGCTAACACTGGGGTCAGTGAGTAAGTATCTGTTCCCTAAGCTCACCCATCCCCTTGCTCCATCTCGTCTGATGAAAATATCTTCAGTTCTCGACCCCCTTGGTGCCCCCGCCCCCGAAACCGATCAAAGGTATTGATCTGCAAACGTTTAGCAAATAATTAGGGATTGAGGCCACTTCATTAGGCACTCTTGTTTGGGACTGAGTAAGGTTACCAACTCTGGGTGTGTTCCTGGAAGGTGGGTCACATTAATTCTCACCCTGCCTTTTCCTTCATCACCAATGTTATTATAACTAACAAAATTGTTCAGAGAAAATTATTTTATAAATCTATTAATGTCCCAATGACTTTGAGCCTGGTTAGTTATGTCCAGGAGAAATATTTGTAATTCCTGGTAAGTCCAGGAATATCCTAGAAAATTGGCGACTGTAAATAAGATCCACATCTGGACCAGTCTGGTTAAGGACAGCAACTAGCTTTTGGAGTTTGCCCCTTTGTCAGGTGAGCACTCACCTGAATGCCTTTTGTGAACTCAGATGAGCACTGACAAAGGGGCAAACCCCGAAAGCTAGTGGCATTTACTACCAAATAAACCTGTTGGACTTTAACCTGGTGTTGTGAGACTTCTTACTGGATATATTCCCAATCAGGCTGTGTCTGGAGGGGAACCTGCAGGTCTCTGCTGCCCTTGTCCATCCAGATGATAACGTGATACTCACTCTGGTCCAATAGCTCAGCTGATTATGTTTCCCGAGGGGTGGAAGATTAGAATGCTTAGTAAAGGCCTAAGGAGGTAGGAGACAAAGTTTTCCCACTTTATCTATTTGCACCTTATTCGTTGTCCTGGACATTGGGTGGAACAGGCAGGCAGGTTTCATTGCAGAGACAACTATCATTGATTCTACAGGTGTGAGGAAAGGGCTTCCTTCCTCCCTTAGTGGATCCCTTAGCCAATCTCTCTCTCTTTTTTAAAGAGTGCCAGGGACCTGAGTTCGATTCCTGGTTTGGGTCACTTTCTGCACAGAATCTGCATGTTTTCCCCATGTCTTCATGGGAAAGATGTGCTGGTTAGATGCATTGGCCATGCTAAATTCTTCCTCAGTGTACCCGAACAGACGCCGGAGTGTGGCGACTGGGGGATTTTCACAGTAACTTCGTTGCAGTGTTAATGTAAGTCTACTTGTGACATATATAAATAAACTTTAAGGTGTTATACAAATCCTATTGATCTGGAGTCTTTCGAGGACAAAGATAGAAAGAATGAGGAAGGATTACAATGAAACAGCTGTCAAGAAACCGGTGCCTGAACCCACAGGAAAGGAAATGACAGTAAACTATTCAGAAGGAAACTTTCAAACAGTGCGTTTGACTCAGTACAGTGTAGAGGAGCATAGCTGGGCTCAGGGAAGTGAGATAGTGCACCCTCACCACACATCGTGCTCTATATCAATAACCTCACACATTGACAGATTTCATTCTTCAACGTTGTCAAGCTCTCGTTTTATTTCTGATTCCAACTGTATCTGTGCCTGAGACTGGCCACAATCCAGTGACAGCAGCCTGTCTGCCAAACCCACTTGAATCAGGCTCCTCGTAGATGGCAGTCAGATCTCCCTCTCGCCCCCTCACCCCCACCTCAATCTCCCCTCACTCCACCTCAATCTCCCCACACCCCCACCTCGCTCTCCCCCACACCCCCACCTCGCTGTCCCCCACAGCCTCACCTCGCTCTCCCCCACACCCCCACCTCGCTCTCCCCCACACCCCCACCTCGCTCTCTCCCACATCCCCACCTCACTCTCTCCTCAGCCTTGCTTCACTCTCCCTCACCCCCACCTCACTCTTCCCTCACCCCCACCTCACTCCCCCTCACCCCCACTTCATTCTTCCCTACCCCCACCTCACACTTCCCTCACAATTCCCTCACACTTCCCTCACTCTTCCCTCGCTCTCCCCTCAACCCCACCTCGCTCTCCCCTCAACCCCACCTCGCTCTCCCCTTAACCCCACCTCGCTCTCCCCTCACTGTCACTTCATTGTCCCCTAACCCTCATCCTTATTCTTCACTCATCATACTGTAACATTTAGCCTCCAATCTCCTTCCTTCCACCGCTTTCTTGTCCGTATCTGTTTTTATCTTCACTCTGGTGAAACCCTGACCTCTCGCACCATGTCCAACACTAATCAATTCTTTCCCCAAAATTGTGGTCCTCCTGCCCCTCTCTCAGTCTGTCTTTCCTCTAACATGAAGCTGTGTTCTTTAATCATCCCCAGTTATCTCTGCTACCTTTGTCTAATATTAGAATGCATTGAGGCCTTGAGCCCTCAGCCCGGGCTCTTAATAATGAGAATTAGTCAATTTGGGACTGGGTCTAAACCAAAGCATCCAGGAGGTGAAATAGACAACACCTCATTATCCTGTTCGAAAAGGCGAATTAAACCGTTAAAAGAGGAAGCTAAACTGAGAGAGATTTCAGAGACCCAGAAGAATCTCTTGAATCTAAAGACACCGAATGGTTTATTGTGCAGACTTTAATGGTGTTGATACTTACCGGACATGGAACTTTGCATTGTAATTAACTGAAGATTATTCCTTAACAAATTTGCAGTAACAATTGTCACCACAGTTAATCCTCTGGCATCAACGCCGTCATACATCAAGATTATACAGCATCCTGACAGCTGACGTTATTCCACATCAGTGACATGACAAGACTTAACAGTTGGTATTGACACCAAGTGGCATAGTTGGCACCAACAAGGATCAAATTCTGAATGAAAGCTTAACATAGAATTAAAACAAGTGTACGTATTAAAAAGAGAAACTGGAATCGGGACAGGGTGATGGGGAATCAGATGGTAGTGAATATCTGAAGCTTCTGTGCGAGGGTCTATGACACCACCTGAGCTGTTTGGATGGATGAATGCTTCCTAATCTCTCCCAGCTTCTCATTGTCTTTTATGTAGCTGGGTGTGACTAGGCAAATGATTTACAATAGCAACGGGCTCAAATGTTGGGGGTCATAGGTTAAAAATGAAGGCTGCACTCTCCAATTAAATTGATTTTCTTACATTAAACAATTGCAGAGGAAGGTGAGTGAATGTGACGGTTCGCTGATCAGCTGCTTCACTGTGTGCAGTAAGTTTTCAGGAACAGCAGCGTGGCTGGAGGACAGCAGTAACTATTCTTTTCTGTGGGGAGGGGAGGGGGCTGTGTCTTTCAGATGAGACATTAAACACAGGCTGTGTCTGCTGTTTTTGGCTCAGTAAATGAACATTTAAAAAAAGAATATAGATGTCCTCTCTGCACCCTGCACAATATTTATCCCTCAGCCAACGCAGCAACCGACTCAAGAACAACTTCTTCCCTGCTGTTGTCAGACTTTTGAATGGACCTAACTCACATTAAGTTGTTCTTTCTCTACACCTTAACTAAGACTATAACATTACATTCTGCACCCTCTCCTTTCCTTCTCTATGAATGGTACCCTTTCTCTGTATAGTGTGCAGGAGCTGGGTTATTTGGCTTATTGCTGTCTGCAGGACTCTGTTCTGCACAAGCTGGTTAGCATGTTTCCTTTGAGAAAACTACCTTGGCTGCGAAATCCTGTGGGACATCTTGAGTTATGGAAGATGCTAGATATACACAACTTCTTTCTTAATGCAACAACAGTAATTAATATTTATATAACATCTTCTTCTACTAAAACATCCAAAGGTACTTGAGTGAAGCATTATAAAGCAAAATTTGATAACAGGACACATAAAGTGATATTGGAGTATGTGTGGAGAGAGAGTAGAGCCAATGTTTCGAGTCTAGATGACCCTTCATCAGAGCAGGAGGCTCTGACAGAAGGTCATCCATTCTCGAAACGTTGGCTCTATTCTCACTCCACAGATGCTGTCAGACCTGCTGAGATTTCCCAGCATTTTTCTGTTTGTGTTTCAGATTCCAGCATTGGCCACATTTTGCCCCTGTCTAAAGTGGCATTGGGGCTGATGACCAAAACCTTATCATAAATATAGGTTTTAGGGGTGGCTTAAAAGAGAATAGAGAGAGACAGAGACTTAGATTTCCAGGCATAGGGCGTTGACAGCTGAAGCTAAGGCCACCAATGTTGGAATGGTTAAAATCGGGACGACTCAAGAAACCAGAATTACTGGATGGCAGGTATATCAAGGCTGGTAGAGATTTCAGAGCTATGGAGGGGTGAAGCCATTGAAGGGGTTCAAAAACAAGCGATATTTTAACATCGCTTTAGGAGGAGGCAATATCAGTAAACACGGTGGGGGTGGGGGAGGGGGTGCTACAAGAACAGAACTTGGTGCAAACAAGGACATGGACTGCAGATTTCTCACCTCCACAGAGTATAGTTTGTGATTTTTCTCCAACTACACTCCTGTCTCAGCTCATTTCTTTCTAAAACCCTCATCCAGGCTTTTGTGGCCTCTATTCTGTCTCTATAACTATTCCATTCCTGGCCAGCTTCCCATGTGGTGCCCTCTGTAGACTTAAACATAAGAATATAAGAACATAAGAAATAGGAGCAGGCGTAGGCCATCTAGCCCTTCGATCCTGTCCCACCATTCAATAAGATCATGGCTGATCTGTCGTGGCTGATCTCCCCATAACCCTTAATCCCCTCTCTCATCAAAAACCCATCAACCCGTTTCTTAAAAATATTTAGCAAGGCAGCCTCCACCACTTCAAAGGGCAGAGAATTCCAGAGATTCACCACCCTTTGAGTGAAGAAGTTCCTCCCCAACTCCGTTCTAAACCGCCCCCCCTTTATCTTGAGGCTGTGCCCCCTAGTCCTACTGTCTTTTTTGAGTGGGAAGAGTCTCTCCACCTCTATCCTATCCATCCCATTCATCATCTTATACGTCTCAATGAGACCTCCCCTCATTCTTCTAAACTCTAACGAGTACAAGCCTAGTTTAATCAGCCTCTCCTCATAGCTCAACCCCCTCAACTCCGGTATCAGCCGAGTAAACCTCCTCTGCACTCCCTCCAAGGCCAAAATCTCTTTGCTCAATGACTTGAGGTCATTCAAACTTCTACCTGCTGCCCATGTCTTTACTTACACTGTGTCCCATTGACCTGTTACCCTTTGTGCACTGAACTGCACTGGCTTCCAGTCAAACATCTCCTTGACTCAAAAATTCTCAAATTATCCCATGGCCTCACCCTTCTAGTCCCACAAACCTTTGAGATAGCTGCACTTATCTAATTTTGAGAATCCCTAATTTGGACCATGCCATCATTGTTGGCTGTGCCTTTAGTGATGTAAGTCCCAAGAACTGGAATTCCTTCTCTAAGTCTCTCAGTTTCTCTATCTCTCTTTCTTCCTTCAAAATGCTCCTTAAAATCTACCTTTTTGCCCAATCTTTGGGCCTCACATCTCTTTCTAAGGCTTGGTGGCTATATATGGTTTATAATGCCCCATGCCTCAGTTTGTTAGTTGAAAGGTGCTCACTGGGGGGTGGGAATTGTAAATGAGCCCAAGGTCCAATGAGATGTACCTCAAAGGAGTTGAGGGGAGCCCGAGAAGGTGAGGCGGAATAAATGACAGAGGGTTGGGATTGTTGGGCCCAGATTCTCTTGTTCACTAAACTGAATGTTATTGTTTATTGTTTCTATGCAATGGAAATGTTACCCTGGAGGGGTTTAATGTCTCCAGTGGCCCTCCTAACAGCTCAGATTCAACACCCAACCCAGCACACAAAACAATGCAAAAATATTCAGCTTTCTCAGTGCTGAATAACAAGAGATTGAAATAAATGATGACACATTTATTGAATTGAGAACATTTTGAATTACTAGCTATTGTGGTGACTGGAATTGTTACAACAGCACATTTTAATCACAAACAAGGGTTAGAGATTAGCATTATATTTTTGAAACAGAGAGTTATGCCATGCTATTCCCATTATTCCACTTATTCCCTTCCGTTTTCCATGATATTCCTTATCTTGGGAATTCCACTTGTGGTAATGCAGCTGTTTGAAGTCTCACTGTATAATACGGTCAATTCTGGCATTGCTGATTCTGTTGCCTTTTTGAATTTTGTCTTTTACTTATGGGTACCATGTGAAAGGGAGGCAGAGAGAAGCACAGAGAGGTTGAGGGTCAGTACAGAGTAAGTCTTATTTAAAAGATTTTTCCTTACTTGTTATTGTCCTTAATGCTCAAACCAATCTCCCTGCGAGGGGAAGGAGGTAAAGAGCACCAGGTGGGCTCTAAGGTGGCAGATGTTGTTTGTGATGGTGTTTGGTCTCAGCTCAGTCAGGTCTAAGGTACCAGCGCAGCCCATATTGCAATCAAACACCCCTGATCTCCGTGGCATATGCTAAGCTCCAATATCCACCTGCCAGTCGGTAACGGTTGTCTGTGCCTGTCAATCCTCGAGGACACACTGTTTTAGTGCGCTGTATCTCAGCTATATGATCTACAACACAAGCATTATCCATGGCTCAGTCAGTAGTACTCTTAACTCTGTCAGAAGGTTGCAGGTTCATGCTCCCACTTCCAGAGACTTAAGGGCAAAATTGAGGCCCTGTCTGTCCTGTCAAATAAAGATAAAGATCCCACACCATTATTTCCAGGAGAGGCAATCTCTCTGGTCCCCCCAACTCCCACCTGGTTCCCCTTCCTGGCCTCCACACCGCACAGATTTCTGATGCCTGTCACATCCTCAGGACTTCCTCAAATACTTCACTGTCGATGAAGTACTTTCTTTTTAAATGTTGCCACTGTTGCAATGTATTAACCAATTTGTGCACAGAAAAGTCCCTCTGAGAGTGATAATAACCAGATAATGGGTTTTGATAATACTGATTGAGGGATGAATATTGGCCAGGATATTAAAGACTTCCCCTGTTCCTCTTCAAGAAGGGTGGTAGGCCTGAAGACATAAGAAACTGAAGAAGGTGTGGGAAAGGTTGGCTGAAGTGAAAACTTTGAACTGTTCTGAATGATTAAACAGGCTGGTGTACTTTACTTACAGAAATAGAAGACTGAGAGGTGACCTGATAGAGGTTTTGGAGTTTATGAAAGAATTTCAATGAGGTAGACATGAAGAAGATATTTCCACTTGGGTGAAGAAGTTCAAAACTAGGAGCCATAAATGGGAGAATTTTACCCTTCCCTGGGGTGGGCTGATAAGGATTATAAAACTGAGTGTAACATTATGGGTTCTGTTCCCTGTGCCTACCACCCACTCCGCATTCTAGTGTGGTAGGGGGATGTTGGGTGACTCACCCACCTCTTGGGCCAATTGAGGCTCTTAATCAGCCAGTTAATTGCATTTAAAGATGCCCTTCTTGCCCTGCTATAATCTTTGCTGGGCAGACAGAGGCCAATGCTGTGTGGGCAGGGGGTAACCTCCTTTATAGCCCACCCCGTGGGTCCATTGGAGCATGGCACCCACTCAACCCCTGCAAAAAGTTTTCCCACTTCTTCCCCACACCCCCTGGGTTCCCTTGCCTGCCACCTACCACCAGTCATCTGGTGAGCTGGCAGCACTCAGGGCAGAACTTTCACCCTCCCCAGAGGCAGTAGAAGTCTTGCCCTGAGCTCATTAATGCCCTGCTGAGCGTTCAGTGGCTACGGGCAGCAAGCCAGACCTGGAGTGGGTTTGGGTGGGCAAGAACATTGGTACAGCATTAAATCCTGCCCAGAGTCACTCATACATCCCACTAAGGAGCAGGAGAAGCCTCTTTACCCAAAAAGTGGTTAAAATGTGGGACTCACTACCACAAGGAGCAGTTAAGGCAAATAACATAGAAGTGGAAGCTAGATAAACACTTAACGAAGAGAGGAATGGAAGGTTATGCTGGTAGAATGAGACAAAGAGAGTTGGTAGGGGATTTGTGTGAAGCGTAAGGACCAGATTGGAACAGTTGGGCAAAATGGCCTGGCTATGTTCAATGTAATTCGATTAAATATTTGGGATGATGTAATAATCAGAATAGCCTCAGGAGAGAAAAGTCAAACAGGGTTGTCACTTTTTAGTCATGATTCAGCCAGCTCTTGCTATCGGTTGAGGGTCGTGTCAGTTTGTGGTGTGATGCCTTTTGCAGATAAACAGCCTCCTGGTGTTTAGGGCAGTGGAGGAGGATAATTATAACGAAACTCGCCGTGAGGGAATCTGACAGGATCGGGTGGACCATTGGTTTTATGTCCTGCTCAATAATGTCTTTGCTCAAGAGTGAAATTGGGCAGTGTGTTAAACCAGTCTTATACCCAGTCTCAATTGGGCTGCTTAGGTTAAAAGATGTCACCTCAGTGTCTCTGGCTCACACATCAGGAGTTGCATTTGCATACGATACTGGATTGGCAAAGGCACCTCAGGAAAAAAAACAGCAGCTTCAGGCGATGAAAATAAAACCCATCAAACAGAAAAAAAACTCTTTAAAACAGGCTGTTTTTGCATTTGCAATAAGGTAGACAGCGTGACCCGTGCAGTACATTGACCTCAATAACACGGATGGCAAAAATAGTAGGCACTGCACGCTCGTTAGAAGGTTTGCCCTTGAGAGCCAAGGCATATCTGTGTCTGATAATGAGATTCGTGCTGTGGTGAGTGCCCCACAACACTCGCAGTGAATGTAACCTGAGAAAAGATGGGAGACAGTGCCATGTACCCTTAAAGTGTTAGTGCTGAGATCCTTATAATGAGGGAGGGTGGAGAGGGATCTTGCTGCTGTGGCTCATTACACCCTTGTGTATTATGTACAGGCGCCGAGTATAGTGCAGTGACCTCGGCACTGAGGACAGCAAGGCGGATCCCTCACCATTGAAGGAGAAACGTCACCAATTGCTCATTAAGACCAGCGCTTGAGTCACTAAATGAAGACACCCAGCAACAGCGATGTGTGCTCCCGCTGCTCTCAGTCACACCATCCCCATTACAACCAATATTATCTCCTGGCTTTGTGTATCTGACTTGGGGGGGGGGTTGGGTATGGAGCTGAGGGTGTGTGTTGGAGGCGGGAGGATGCGGCGGGGGCACTGCTATAATTGCAATTAGCCAGTGTGGACTCCACTTTAGAAACTAGCAAGTGTCATATTTCCCCAGGAAAATATCTGCTAATTGAAAACGGCATTTTAATTTTCTAGGTATTTTTTGAAGCCTTGGAGTTTGTACATTGTAAATTAAAATAACTAATTCTCTTCTGAGTTTTTTGTCTCTCTACTCCTCTTCAGATTTTATGCTTTGACACTTCATCAGCCATCTAAGAAAGATAGCACACAATCTGAGGGAGCGCTGTATCTTCGAAGGTGCCTTTCAGATGAGCCGTTGTACTGAGGCCTCTCTACTCTCCTGGGTGGATATTAAAGATCCCACAGCAGTATTGTGAAGATGAGTAGGGGAGCTCTCTCACCTCTCTGGGCCCTTACCCCTCAACTAAAAACAGGAGACCTTGACATTCTGATCTGTTTGTAGGAGCTTCCTGTCTGCAAATTGGCAAATGCATTTCTTACACTAGAGCAGTGACTACACTTTAACAGTACTTCATTGACAGCAAGGGCTTTGGGACATCTTGAGATTGGAGAGGCAGTATAGAAATGTGAAATGCTAAATAAATGCAAGCTCTCTGTATTTCTTTTGCTTCTAGACTAATAGCTGATGCCATTTCTGATTTGGTTGCCATAGAGTTAACATTAGAGTTAACATTTCTGGTTGATGGCCTTTCATCAAAACCCATTCCGTTTCTCTCTCCACAGATGCTGCCAGTCCTGCTGCATATTTCCACATCTTCAGTTTTTACTCCCCCATCCCCAATCTTCTCCCAGAAATTCTGCGAGCTTCAATCCTGGGGAAGAAAAGGATTGTTCAGCCTTATTGCTGAAAGACATTGAATTTTTTAATATTAACTCCCAGCTAACGACATAAGAAGTAGGAGCAAGAGTAGGCCACTGGGCCCTTGAATCTGTTCCTCCACTCCATATGATCACGATTAGGTGTTTTGTTTTATTTATTAGTGTCACAAGTAGGCTTACATTAACACTGAATGAAGTTACTGTGAAAATCCCCTAGTTGCTACACTCTGGTGCCTGTTCGAGTACACCAAGGGAGATTTTAGCATGGACAATGCAACAAAGAGCACATCTTTAGGATTGTGGGAGGAAACCGGAAAATCCGAAGGAAACTCATGCAGACGCAGCAAGAACATACAGGCTCCATATGGACAGTGACCCAAGCTGGTAATTGAACCCAGGTTCCCGGTGCTGTGAGGCAGCAGTGCTAACCACTATGACACCGTGCTGCCCCGCAGTTGCTCTTAAACTTCAACTCCCATTTTCCACCAAGTTCCCAAATATTCCTTGATTCCTTTGAAGCACAAACTCCACAACTCTCAGGGGTGGGGAACTTCAAAAATTCACAAACTCTGGAGTTAAGAATTTTCCCCCATCTGAATCCTGAATGATTGATACCTTATTCTGAGAATTCAACAAATTTAACAAAGGAACTGTGAAAGTGACTATTCAATGACACACTGAGGATGTTAGCCACATTGCAGAAACCTTGTTCAGCAGACCATCGAGAAGATTAAAGATAACTCAGGGTCAAGGCCTTGGCAGTTTGCAAAATTGTTACAAACATCAATGTTGTGGTATCAACTTCTTTTAAACAATGGGAAAGAGTGTTTTTACCAGTGGGAACGGTATAAAGCCAGCTCTTAAGTAAGTTTGAAGAGACAGTCTAAGAGACGGACAATTCTGAGTCAGTCCATGAAGAGACCACAAATACTGAACAGAAGAGCACAGTTTGGGACACTGACTAATTACTAACCTCTCAGTCTCCTGAAGCTAATGAATTGGCCATTCAGAGTTTCCAGATGTATGACTAATTTAAACATTTTATAAATTTCTATCTGAATTATTTAAAAAAGTTATTAAAATAATTGTTAGGAAAGTTCAAAGTCTTGATTGATCTTAGCTCTGAAAACCCTGAAGAGTAAATAGAATTTAAAGAAACATCCTACACTATATTCCATGCTCAATAAACAAATAACATACACTGCTCAGGATCATATCTAGCAAGGCCAGAATCTACCTGTTCATGTGGAACTGTATGCCAGCAGGAATCAACACCTTTGAAAAGTTGGGGAGGAAACTGGAACAACGATCACTCTTAACCAATCAGTCATTTTTTTCTTTCTTTGTAGTTTGTTTTACTTTTCTTGTCTGCTTTATATGTGATATTTCACACATACTGACTTCTTTAATAAGTCCACCATTAACAGCATTGCCTTAAGCGCACCCGGAGCTCTGGAATTCACTCTTCCACTTTCTCTGCCTCTCTTTGCTCTTTTACTCCTTTGACCAGCTGCCTTAAAATCACCTGACATAATTCAATGACAAATTTCTTTTGATAATGCTCCTGTGAAGTGCCTTGGGACAGTTCACTACATTAAAGGTGCTTTATAAATGGAAGTTGTTGTTGTGCTGTTTCAGTTGAACAGAAGATCTAATTTTGATAATTTGCTCATTTTATGTGTAAATTCGAAACAGCTGCTGATATTGTTCCAAAAGTGGGGTTGGTGAGATTGTTACTTGAGAATAAAATGAAGGGAGTAATGTTCTGATCTCTGCCTGACAACAGATTTGGGTGACATGTTTGGTAAAGTTTAAAGAGAGGCTTTGAATATTTTGTTGGAAAGTCAGTGTAAGGTGTTCACACTTGGAGACAATGGCAGTAGCACCTGTGTTTACAGTGATTAGACTACTAGTCTCCAAAGTCCAAGGAATATATTGAGAATGTCATGCTATAAACAGCTATACTTTTATAATGCCCATACAGTTACAAGATAAAAGACAGGGTCTCAGGGATAGCTAATTAACATTTCCACCTGGATTCAGGTTGCCGTGGAGATGGGCTTTGAGAAAGGAAGGGTTTCTAAGACAACCCTGACATAGGATCTGGACGAGAGAATGCAATCAGAGAATAAAAGTCTCTCTGGTTCACCACTCAGGAATGTGGGTTGGAGCTCACATTCAAATTGAAAAGCCCAAATTTGTGAGGTGTTAAAATGAGGCTAGAAGCTTCACGTCACTTGTGTTAGAATAAGAATTTTGAGGAAAAGTCTTATCATGTAGAACCATTCTAGGTTTAAAAGTTAGCAAGCTGAGAAATGAAATCCTTGGTTTAAAAGTTAGCAAGCTGAGAAATGAAATCCTTGGAAGCTGAGAATCAGTTTAGACTGGTTCTAGGCTAATTGAAGGACAGTGTAAATGGGTTTTTCAGTTGTTATAAAAACAAAAAGGAAAAGGTCTCTTCCATAGTTTTAAGTATTAGATGCCCATAAAATAGCGTTTAGTCAATGGTGTTTTAGTTTGTTTTACAGTAAATGTCTTAAAATGAGAAATCTTGTTGTTTATCTTTCTAAGATATTAAGTTAAATTTTTAATTTCTTTTTAAAAGTTGTTGATCCCTATAGATTTAATAACAAGATATTATATATATATCATAAACAAAAAGCAGATCCTTTCATTCCAACTGCTTCAGGTACTATTTATTGGATTGTGCTGCTAGGTGGGGTATGTCAAAAGGACGGTAAAGAGGAATTGAAAGTGGAGTGAGCCTGTAGACAGGGAAAGAGTGAAGACAATCGGGTCCTTTACTGTCTAGAAAATAGCTGGAAGCACTTGGCAGGTCAGTCAGCATCTGAAAGCAAAAAAGACAGGTTATAATGTAGAGTGGAGTGGTAACGTGGAGATACTTCTGGTGTAGGCTGTCTGCCCCACTTCCCTCCACAGATGTACCACCCACCCCCCTACCATTATTTATAAAGGCTTTAGATCAGGGACAATATAATTAAAAGGGATAGCTCTGTCGACATCGGCAGTGTGGGCCAAATGGCCCGCTTCTGCTAGTTAAAATTCTACAGTCTGTCATGTGGCCTCACTGTGTTCTGTTTTAAATTGCAGGTGATGATTGATTTTGTAACATGGTTTTAAGTTGAGGTGTAAACAGCTCCTGGGTTACAAGGGCTAGATGATGTATGTGTGTGTGTGTGTGTGTGAGTGTGTGTATGTATGCATGTTTGTGTGTGTGTGTGTATGCATGTTTGTGTGAGTGTGCATGTGTGCACATATATGTGTGTGCATGTGTATGTGCATTTTGTGTGTGTGTGTGAGAGTGTGTGTGCACATATGTGCGTGTGTATGTGTATGTGCATTTTGTGAGTGTGTGCGTGTGAGAGTGTGTGTCTGTGTGCACATATGTGTGTTTGTATGGGTATGTGCATTTTGTGTGTGTGTGTGTGTGCGTACACATATAGGTAGTGTGGGGGAAGGGACAGAGGGAGCAGAATGATGGCAGCAAGCCGACACAGTTCAAATCATTTATAGAAATTAAGGCAATTTCACTGTCTGTGCTTATTACGGCAATAATTTAATTTGGATTGCTTTTAGCTAATTAACACTTCTAATTAATTCGTTGACATCACAATTAAGATGTCTGTTTGAAATTGGCGTCTCTTGATAATCAGGATGAGGAGGCTGACACTCGCAAGCAGATCAGGCGCGAAAGAGACTGGAAAAAAAATAGAATAATAAAAAAACCCCACGGTTAATGAATTTGCTGTCAGTTACGGTGATGAGATGAGATTGTCACATCATGATGTTTATGTACAGCAAGTGGCTCCGTTGTAAGATTCCTGGTTAATGTTGGTGGGGTTTAGAATAAAGGGAATCTGCTTCGCAGTGTAAACACATACTGTTCGACATTTTTATTTCCCTGTTGAGAGGCATTGACAGGGGTTTGCTATTCTGTGTTGGCTAAGGCAGCCTCGATCCTTTTACTTTCCTACTCAGGTCATTAGTGCTTTTGGTTTTCCCTTTTAAAAGCGTGAGGGACAATTACGATGACTGACTGGAGAAGCTAGAGGTTGCTGGAGGCCGTCTTTCCCCATTCTGATGTGGAAAATTGAGAATTTTAAAATAAAAAGATGTGGGCTTCAGTGAGAAAGGGACATGAGTGAAGCTGGGGTTATTCTGGGTTGGAGCAAAGAAAGTTAAAGGGTGGGATATAATAGAGGTGTTCAACCTTTTGAGAATTTTAGATAAGGAGCAATCGTGAGCAGAAGGTCGGTAACCAGCTCACCAAGACTCCTTCAACATCCCCTTCCAAACTAGTCACCTCTACCACCTAGAAGGAAAAGGGCAGCATGGGGATACCACTACCTGCAAGTTCCTTCAAGACACACTGCATCATGACTTGGAGCTATAGCACCATTCCTTCACTGTTGCTGGCCTAACCAGCAACGCCCACTTCCTGTGAATGAATTAAAATAAAGATGAAATGGATTGACAAAGGCAAGAAATCATTATTTATGTAACAAGTATTTGGATGCAGGCTGACAGAGTGGTAGACACAGATTCAACTAGGAACTGGATATATCCTTCAAACAAAAGGATTGGTAAGGTTATGGGGAAAGAGGAGGCAAAGATACTTCACCGCTCTTTGTCCTATTGCGCACAGTCTGGTGACTTAGATGACCACACCCATGTGTAGTATGAATCAAGATATTGGCCGGAATTTTACCGCTCCGCCTACCCAGAGAGACAGAGCGGGCAAGAGGTGAAACATGGAAAGGGCTGTTAACCCTGGGTGGGATTTCATGGTTCGGAAAGCGAGGCTGTAAAATCCCACCTATCACCTTTGGGATCTATGGGTCCTTCTTCAAAAATCTCACTACCTTTGTCCTTTTTAATGCATTCCCTTGTAATGCTGGACACAATAGCAACATGGTCACCATAGAGACCAATTCTTCTACTACTTTTAACCTTGTTCACTCCTTCCTCAATTTTCCTCTGATAAAATAATTATTCCTCTCCCCACCTTTCTTTTCTTCCTCTTTAGTTGTGAAATATCCTTCACTTTTCCTGCTCCCTGGATTCTTACTGCATTGGAATCAAGAACCATTGCCATTGGCCCAGAAGCAGGTTTAAAAGATGCTGCATAGTTGGAGGTTCAGTCTTTGAAAATAAATATTAAACTGAAGCCCTGAGTGCCTTCGTGGGTGTGTGTAAAAGGTACCGAGGCACTAGTTTGAATAAGAACAGAGGAGATCTCTGCAGTGCACTGGCCAATATTGGTGCCTTATCTCAAAAATGGATCATCTGGTCATTATCACATTAGTCTTTGTGAGGCTTTGTGGAGTGTAAATCAGTTGCTGTATTTCCTACTTTACAGTTCAGTGCCTTAAGCACTTTAGGACATCCTGGTGATATGATGTCAGCTATACAAATATCTGTCTTCCTTCCTTTCTGTCACCCTACCTTCAATATACTTGGATGTTAAATGACCAGAATTGGAAATTGGGCAGTTTCTGTAAGGATGGTAGATCCAAAAACCTAGTTACCCGATCGAGCAGATAGTTGGAAATCTACCCCTCAGTCTCCTCATTTGGGAAGTTATCAGAGCTACTCGATAAAGTTGCATAGTTTCCCTGTTAACAAAAAGATATAATGGAAGAGCCGATAATGTCTTGCTGGCTTTCCTGACCTGTCTTGAACCCAGCTCCTATCAATATCCTATTTTGGGCAAACCAATTAAATGAAATTAGCAAACTAAGCTACTATCAATACAGAGAACCTTCAGCAACAGCAATTAGGAATATAGAACTACCTATCAAAAGAAGACTGAGCTCTGCTTTGAACCCATTAGGGGAGTTCCATGACACATGATAAAGAAGTTGTTGATTAAACATTTAAATCAATTGCTTATCAATGAATCTACAATTGACCCAGCCACGAGGTAGGCAAAATCCTAATGGTGAAGAGCTTTGGGAATTGTTGGTTCAAATAATCTTCTTCTCCTAAGATCGCTAAGCTCACCATATGTCATGTCTCAAATTGCTCATGAACATACATATAAAATATTATCCCAATACTTTTATTACTTGATTGGCTTCTGATTCCCAAGGGAGGATACCCTTAAAATAAAAGCTCAGCCATTAAGACAGATGTCAGGAAGAGGAAATGCAGGTATATGGAATGAAGAGACATAGCAATCATGATTGAATTTACTGATGGAACAAGCTTGAGGGGCTGAGTGGCCTACTCAAGTTCCTATGATTGACCACAGGATCTGTTTATTTAAAATATGTCTCCAAGAGAGATTACTTGACCAATAGCCTTAAGAGAACAGCCTGGGCAACAACTCAATATTGCAATTCTGCTCCAGACCACAGATAACTTATGAAGAACAACATGGTGAGTTCTGTCAGTTGAGTACTTTACTAACATCACACTAAACAGTGATGTTAGTAAGTTGCTACCTTGGTGTTGTTACTTTGATAATCAGGAAATTATGAAGCTCAAGGTGTGGAAGCTGAAAAAACTAACTGACTTTTCCATCGCTCCCTGGAAAATGATTTGGGTTTAGCCATGTGATCCACAAAGGGAGTCTGCTGTGTAGAGAAACCTATTTGTATCTGTGGGTGCACATCTGGTGATGATGCTGTGCTGCTGCATGAATTGTCTTGTGTTAAGAATATAATTGTACTTTTGTTACGTTAATGGATCCTATTCATTTATAATGGTCTGCCCCATATGTCCTTAGCATGCTTGGGTAAACAGTATGTGAAAGGCAAATCGGAAGCACTTCTTCAAGTTAAACCATGACAGTGGCTTCCCGGAGCACCGGTGAAAGGCAAACGAGAGACTGATTTCTTCTTCAGTGAACTGGGTGTCTGTTCCATGCAGAAAGTTAGTACCATGTTTAAGAGCCTCCAAGTTCAACTGTTGAGAGTTCTGCAGATGTGGCATCTCAGGTGGGCACCATTCACAGAAAAGCTGGAGGGCAAAGGAACCTGAAGCCATTACAACAGCAAAAATTCTTTACCATTTGAGTGTAGCAGCGTGGTGCTTGATGGGGGTGGGGGGGGTGGGGTCTGAGGGGGATCTGTGAGGACTTTATGGAATACTCTGGTGAGAAGTTGAGGCAAGCAGTAGGAGGGTGTGGGCCAAGGGTTGAGGAGGGACTGGCAGTTGGAGCCAGGGGATCAAGAAAAGCAATTGCACTTGTAGTCTAGTCCTACCTTGTTGTACAGTTACATAATTATTTTGTTGGTAATAAAGACTGTTAAAGCTGTATCGAGTCGCCCTTGGACTATTGGCAAAGAGCCAATAGTCCAATCAACATTTCATTGGCAAGTTTGAAGCACTGTTCAGATGGCAGCCAATGGTCATAGCACCCTCATTACTGGGCCAACGGCATCCAACCACTGAGCCACGAGAAGGGCAGAGCATGGGAAGGTGCCTTGACTTTGGGCGGGATTTATAGCTTTGGGATCAGCAAGGTTGTAAAATTCAGCCCCCATGTTTTATCGAAACCTTACAGTGCAGAAGAGGCCATTTGGCCCATTGAGTCTGCACTGACTCTGAGAGAATATCTTACCCTGGCCCTTTTCCCCACAATTCCACACGTTTACCACAGCTAATCCACCCAACCTGCAGACCTTTAGACACTAAGGGGCAATTAAGCATGGCCAATATACCTAACCTGCACATCCTTGGACTGTAGGAGAAAACTGGAGCACCTGGAGGAAACCCACACAGACACAGAGAGAACATGCAAACTCCTGGTGCTTGATGTGAAACTGAGACCCTCTCCCCAACACAACTGAAGTAAGGTTTGGGTGCTCAGTCCCTGGCCCTTCTCAACCTGATAGCATAGCTCCAGTCTGGACAATGCTCCTTCTGGCCCCTCATCACACACACTATGGAGGAAGCTCCTTTTCCATTTGCAACCTGGATCTATCATTTCCCACACTAACATGGGGATAGTTTACTCTTTTACCACTTCAACAGGCAATCAGGTAATTAGTCCTCTGTGTTTAAGAACATAATTACATTGTATAGAACATAAACAAGTCAGTTTGCCTTAGGCACTTATTCTGCACATAGTCCATGAATTTTCCGGCTTGTTCTGGAACTGCTGTGAACAAGGCGAACTGCAATTATTTCTGATCACTCTGATTTTTTTGTTCTTTTCCCTCAATGCATTGGTAACTTGGGCCCTTGATTTAAAGGAATAAAATTGCAGAGAAGTGGGTGGACCTCATCTTGGAAGTGTGAAAGACTGAGAACAAAATACAGACAATGTTGTCTTTGAATTCTAGTTGAATGCTGAGGGTTTATACATTGTTAGCTAGCCAGACACAGAAACAACTTTTCTCTCCATCTGTATGTTGTTGCCTTTATCTTTCTGTCATAATTTTCAACAGCCTATTTTAGTTTCAGAGTCAGGTGGGACAGGTGCTGTTAGCATGGGAGTCCCCTAGCAACCATGGGCATTCAGGTGGAAGACAGTTACCCAGGATACCTGTGCTCAGGTAAGGAGATGGAAGGCAGGGGACATGACCCCAGGGAGTTTGGCACTGTTTACCTCGTTCTTTTACTGCCTAACAAGGAACCTGAAGCCATCAACATTAAACAGAAATAGAACAGTGAGTAGAATGAATAAGCAAATGGCGACTGCAGATGAACTTTACTGATCTATCTGCCCTAGGAGTCTTTAATAGGACAGTGGAGAGAGGGAGACCAGAATTTAATACCCTTCCTCATGGCACGTTTGATGGTGGGGGGGACATGTATTTATTATTTATTAGTATCATAATTAGGCTTACATTAACAATGCAATGAAGTTACTTTGGAAATCCCCTAGTTGCCACACTCTGGCACCTGTTCACGTATACTGAGGGAGAATCGAGCCTGGCCAGTTCACCTAATCAGCACGGCTTTCAGACTGTGGGAGCATCCGGAGAACCCAGAGGAAACCCACACAGACACAGGGAGAACATGCAGACTCCACACAAACAGTGACCCAATTGGGACAGTGATAGGTAGGCACGCCTTCCTGCCTCTGGCTCAATGAAATGTGTAGTGAGAAGACTCATGAATGAAAATTATTGATCAGGGCCTGATTCTGCTACCACGAGTATTCACCCAGTAGCAGCAAACTCTGTCAGAGTTTCTTGTGGACTTCTGGGGGAGAGGATTTCTTTTTCAAAGGAACTTGGTGCCTAATCAGGGGATCCGGCATTGGAAAGGGTGGGGGGGGAGGCACCAACTGAACCTTCCATTGTTTGCTGGAGCAGAGAGAGAGAGCTAAGATTTAACCTGTTAAAAACCTGTTTAAAATAAGTTTAAAGCACTTTGTTCTTTGTAGAACTGTTTAAAGCATTTACTTATTGTATTTACTGCTTTAAGAATTCTGAGGGAGTGGTTAGCAGGCAGTTGTGGGACATCAGCTTTAAATTAGCGCCAGGTTTAAAAGGAGGCCTGGTGTAGACAGCGGGCAGCGTCTGAGCGGGCAGTGGAGTGAGGGGGAAGCAGAGTGAGCTAATAGGGCTTAATATCAAAAAGGGCTGGAAGGAAAAAAGGCCAGGTGATTTTCTTTGAAAAAACAAAGAAAAAAAAACATTTTTTCTCAAAACTACTACAGTGAATAATGGAGGGGCGTGTGATGTGTTGTTTCTGTATGATGTGGGAACTGGTGGACCCCAGGGTCCTTCCCACTGACCATGTCTGCAGTAAGTGCAGGTTGCTGGAGGAGCTCCAGCTCAATGTTCTTATGTTCTTCCCTTACTACTGACCCCCCCTCCCCTCATCTCCAAAACTCCGATCCCCATCCTGCAAGCCCACACCTGCCATCACTCTGGCAACACGGTGGTACAGTGTGAAGCACTGCTGCCTCTCAACGCCAGGGACCCAGGTTCAAATCCTGAGTCTGCACATTCTCCCCATGTCTGCTGGGTTTTTCTCCAGGTGCTCTGGTTTTCTCCCACAATCTGGTTAGATGCATTGGCCGTACTGAACTCTTCCTCAATGTACCCGAAAGGACACCGAAGTGTGAGGACTAGGGGATTTTCACAGTAACTTCATTTGCAGTGTTAATATAAGTCTACCTGTAAGACTAATAAATAAATTTTAATAAACAGTGGCCTGGTTCACTCGGTGATATTGGCTGGGTGCATTACCCAGAAGTTGCCACCACCTCCCTGCTCTGCTGAGCAATGGAGATCTGCCATTCTCGGCTGCCAGGATCCTTGATCCCGGAGAAGCCTAACTTTTGCCCTGTTTAAATGCCTGATTGGCATTTAATGCAGTAGGTGATGCTGAAAAGCAGCTATAACTGGCTGTCCAGCTGACGGTTGCGACCTCTGTCACCTACATTACATATCATCTGGGGCTTTACTCTGCTCCTAACCGTTCAATTCTTGATTTAACAAAGCTCTGTTACTGGGTGTGTGAAATGGAGTGTGTTCCATGGTACTGACATTCGGGACTAATTTCTGGTTCAGCAGTGCACCAGTTTCTAATAGAGACACTAATAGTCAATAGTAATGGTTAAAATGATCACTTCTTATTGCTGCTTGAGAATCCTGCCATGTGCAAATGGATTGTGTCTTTTTGTCCAGGTTACAATGTTTTTAATAAGTATTTAATAGATCTGTGAATTATCTCATAGAATCCTACAGTGCAGAGGGAGGCTATTCAGGCCATTGAGCCTGCACTGACAATACTCCCATCCGGTACTATCCCCATAAATTTACCCTACTAACCCCCCTGATTCCAAGGAGCAATTTAGTATGGGCAATCAACCTAACCTGCCCATCTTTGGACTGTGGGAGGAAACCAGAACACCTGGAGGAAACCCACACAGACACGGGGAGAATGTGCAAACTCTGCACAGTCACCCATGGCTGGAATTGAAGCCGGGTCCCTGGCACTGAGATGGTATTGTTAACCACTGTGCCACCCTTGTGAAAGTTTCTTCATAAAGTTCAAGTTTTATTTATGAGAAGAGAAACAACGCATGAGTTCAGAACGGAAGCAGAGAGAATAAGGACGTGAAGATGTGGAATTTAAATTGCATTCATCATGGAGCATACAATCCTATTGGAGTGCAGGAAGAAGAGAAGGATGGGGTGGTAGGGGGCAGTTAGCAAACAGCTGGAAAAAATGAGGCAAAGTAAGAGCAGAGTGAATAAAAATAGGGCTGGAAACAAGTTCAATGACTACCTTTTTGATCATCAAAATCACTGGACATCTGCCTTCTTTCCTGTTGATAAACTTATTGAAAGATTATGCTGGCATAAAAGCTAGATATGCTTTTCAATGTATTTCCACAGGAATGAATATGTAAATATTTAAATATGTAAATGTACATCAAATCTAAATTAATCAAATCTGACTAGGTTAATTGCATGTTTACACTTTAAGTTTTTAAATTTTAATTACTACTATAACTGGCAGAATTTAAATACATGGCCCGATGTGTGTTCTGAGTACTGGAATTAAGTAACACCTATTAAAATATCATTTCCAACTTCAGGCATCTCATTACTATCTGTAATACTGAGAACATTCTGTTACCAAGCACCCTGACTGCAGTACTCTGCTGTTAATCTCACTGACACAAGGTCAGAGGTTAGGTCCCCTTTTGTTTCTATTTAATGGTGCAGGGAGTTCTCTGGAAATGAAACCAGGGAGAAGTATGGCACCAGTTATTGGCGATCCAATGGGGGTGGAAAATGAACCATGCTGTGCCTATTCTGTGAATGTGAATCAGACCAATTTTGAAATCGAAATACTGAAGTTGGGTCAGTCCATTTTTTTTTCAGATGTTTACAGCAGTAGTCTATAAAAGATATCAGGCCTCCTGTGCTTACCAATGAGAACCACTTGATCTGTTCTTTACCTGCCCTGAGGGTGTTAATATTGGATTTACTTAATTCAGGTTTCTGCAAAGGGATGATTCCTAGTCCAATATCTAGAACAGATAACAAACAAAACACGGGTTAAATGTAAATGAGAGGAAACACAGCCTGTAACAGAGAAAGAATATATCCCCATCGACCTGTAACACAGAACGAACGCGGTCCCAGCTTCCTGTTACTGAGAACGAACGCGGTCCCAGCTTCCTGTTACTGAGAACGAACGCGGTCCCAGCTTCCTGTTACTGAGAACGAACGCGGTCCCAGCTTCCTGTTACTGAGAACGAACGCGGTCCCAGCTTCCTGTTACTGAGAACGAACGCGGTCCCAGCTTCCTGTTACTGAGAACGAACGCGGTCCCAGCTTCCTGTTACTGAGAACGAACGCGGTCCCAGCTTCCTGTTACTGAGAACGAACGCGGTCCCAGCTTCCTGTTACTGAGAACGAACGCGGTCCCAGCTTCCTGTTACTGAGAACGAACGCGGTCCCAGCTTCCTGTTACTGAGAACGAACGCGGTCCCAGCTTGATTGTCATTTCATTCATCACCTTAAACATTCATTCCCTCCACCACTGATGCCGTAGCAGCAATGTGTACCATCCACAAGATGCTCTGCAGCAACTCACACAGGCTCCCTAGGCAGTACTTGCCAAACTCAGGCCCTCCACTAGGAAAAGAGCAGCAAATGCCACCACTGGGAAGTTTCTCTCTATATCACACTCCATCTTGACTTGCAACTATATTGCCATTCCTTTACTGTCACTGGGTCAAAATCCTGGAACTCCCTCCCTAACAGCACTCTGGGTGAGCCTACGTGGCATGAAGTTCATGCTAGTGCTACCAAATAAAACTGTTGGACTTTAACCTGGTGTTGCGAGATTTCTTAACGCAGTTCAAGAAGGCAGCTCATCACCACCTTCCCAAGGGCAATTCGGGATGGATAATAAATGCTGGCCAGCCAGTCAGGCCCAAAACTATGAAAGAATAAAGAACACTGCCAGTTATCTGTAACTGATAACGATCATACTTTTAATTATATGTAACTGATAAGAAATACTCTCCCATTTATGTGTTCCTGATAACAAACACCCTCACCTAGCCCCAGCTATCAGTAATTAATAAAGGAACACACCCCAGCAACTGGTTACTGATGAAGAAAAATACATCCTGTTACTGTCTTGTTATGCACTCCTGGCTCTCTATTAAAAGATTTAATATAACCCCAGCTGTTACAAATAGCTAATACACCATCATGTATTTTAAAAACCTCTACCTCCTTTTGATATCTATGTCTATCTGTCAATTGATGTATAGCACAGTGCCAAATATTTGATACTGGCATCACTGTAATCTCAGAATAATTACACCAGCTATGGTTCAGTTGGCAGCACTCTTACTTCTGTGACAGACGATTCTTGATTCAAGTCCCACCCCAAGATTTGAGCACAAAGATCAAGTCTGAAAGTACAGAGTGGTACTGCTGTTCCATCAGGAGTGCAGTCTTTTGGATAACCTCTCAAACTGAGGTCTGATGTGAACTTGCAGGTTGGTGTGGAAACCCCCACTCCCCGTACTACTTAGAATGGAAGCAGCTGTGTCCCGGTAGTTGACAGGATGAAGGGTTATGGAGAGAAGGCAGGAAAATGGGGATGACGAACCATGCCGTGCTCAAGTGGAGGAGTAGACTTGATGGACCAAATCTGCTCCTATATCCTATGAACTTATGAACATCCTGATTCCCTGACCAAAATGTATCCCTCAGTCATCACAAAACAGATGATCTGTTCATTATCACAATATTAATTGTGGGAACTTGCTGTGCGTAAATTGTTTGCCAGATTTTCTATGTTACAACAACGAATACACTTCAAAGATAGTCAATTGGCTGCAAAACATCTTGAAAAGGTATTCCCTTCTCCCTAACAACTACCTGCATTCATATTGAAAATGTTACTCGGGACTTCACAAGAGTGTCATTGAACTAAATTTGACTTGGAGTTCCAGAAGGAGGTATTAATAAATTTACTTTAAGGAGTGTCTTAAAAAAAGAAAATGAGGCAGAGTTGGAGAGGTTTAGGGAGGAAATTCCAGAGTTCAGGATTTGACTGTTGAAAGGGTAGCCACCAATGTTGCAATGATTAAGAGCCGGGATGCTTAAGAGACCAGATTAGAGAAGCGCAGATATCTTGGAGGGTTGTGAGTAAACACTTTCACTCCTTCCACTATTGCTGTATTTAGCATCTACAAAATGCACCATAGCAACTCAGCAAGATTCCTTCAACACCACCATCCAAACTTGCGACTTGTACCACATAGAAGAACAAATGCAGTAGACACTTGGGAACACCACCATCTACACTTCCCCTTTTAAGCTTCATAGTCCGATGACTCAGTAATATGCCACCGATCCTTCATTATCAGTGGGCCAAAATGCTGGAAGTGTCAACCCCACTGCACTACTCATGTTGCTGCACTGGAATGTTCCAAGCAGCCAGCACAACATCTTCTCAATGGCAATCAGAAACTGGCAAGAAATGTTTGCCTTGCCAACCATGCCCACATTACCTGAATGAACTGAGGTTATAAGCCATTTGAAAATAAAGAGCTGATGTAGGACAGTGGACACAGTGACCAGTGAACACAGTGATAACAAGTGGACACAGTGACCAGTGAATACAATGACCAGTGGACATAGTGACCAGTGAACACAATGATTAGTGGACACAGTGACCAGTGATCTGAGTTGTGACCAGTGGACACAGTGACTAGTGAATGCAGTGACCAGTGGATATAGTGACAAGTGGACACAGTGATGACCAGTGAATATAGTGACCAGTGAACTCAGTGGCGGCCAATGGACATAGTGGTGACTGATGGACACAGTTAAGAACATAAGAAATAGGAGCAGGAGTAGGCCCTCTAGCCCTTCGAGCCTGCCCCGCCCTTCAATAAGATCATGGCTGATTTGAAGTGGACGAGTTCCACTTTCCCGCTTTCTCCCCATAACCCTTAATTCCCTTGACTATCAGAAACCTATCTACCTGTGACTTAAATATATTCAGCGAGGTAGCCTTCACCACTTCAATGGGCAGAGAATTCCAGAGACTCACCACCTTCTGAGTGAAGAAGTTCCTCCTCAACTCTGATCTAAACGGCACCCCCCCCCAACTTATTTTGAGGCTGTGCCCTCTAGTCCTGCTGTCCTTTCTAAGCAGGAAGAATCTCTCTACCTCTACCCTATCTATATCCTTCATTACCTTATATGTCTCTATAAGATCCCCCCTCATCCTTCTAAACTCCAACGAGTACAAGCCCAGTCTATTCAATCTCTCCTCATAGGCTAACCCCCTCACCTCTGTTATCAGCCTGGTGAACCTCCTCTGTACTCCCTCCAAGGCCAATATATCCTTCCACAGATGCAGCGACCAAAACTGCACACAATACTCCGGTTGCGGCCTCACCAGTACCCTGTATAGTTGCAGCAGTTGTGACCAGTGAACAGAGTGACCAGTGAACAGGAGTCGGTGTGAATTAGGTAGTTAAGTTTTGGATGTTTACTGCGGGTGCAGTGTGGGGCACTGCTAGGCCAGCACTGGAATCGGCAAGTCTGGAAGTAAGAGAGAATGAGCTGGACTGATTGCAGAGAGAGAATTGGAAGATGTCACAGAGGTGGATCAGGCAATCTGCTAGTGAAAGCTCATCTCAGCTCGCATATAACACCAAGTTAGTCTGCTTCAGGCTCAAATGGCTGCCAGGACTGGGGGCCATCTTTGTGGAAGTGAACAGAGTTGGTAGTGGAGGCTGGAAACAATGGCTTTGGTCCTCTCAATATTCAGTTGGAGAAAACTTCTGCTCATCCAGTACTGAATGTCAGATATACAGTCTGACAATGTAGAGAGAGAGGAGATAGGAGAGAAACCAGAGAAAGATGTGAGTTCAGAGCCAAGGTAGGAGGGAACATTCACTAAATTTTAGCTGGGGGACTCATGAAAGAGAGGGGAGCTGATCAGATTGTCTCAATCTTAGTGACAAAGAAGCCCATGAGGTCATCATGTATAGTGTTAGAAGTAAGAGTGGAGGAGATAGGAGAGAGGTTTAAGAAAATATTGTCTGCAGAGAAAAGAAAGATGGACAAGGTGGGAGGGTGTGGATAGAAAGTGTTCCAAGGTCATGACCAGAGGTGCCTTTATCTGTGATTCCCATGATGGGAGTAATGGGGCAACATGATGTCAAGCGGATGGCTGTGGATATGGATAGGAGAGTTTAAAATGAGGAAGGGGAAGTGAGGATACGAGTGTGAACTCAGAGGAGAGTTTAATGAATTGTGATGAAGGTTGAAGTCAATGAGGATGAGAAGTTGTTCAGTGCCACGGGCCTGGGTTCAGTTCCCCTCTTGGGTCACTGTCTGTGTGGAGTCTGCACATTCTCACTGTGTCTGCATGGGGTTCCTCCCATAGTCCAGAAAACGTGCTGGTTAAGGTGCATTTCCATATTAAATTCTCCCTCAGTGTGCCTGAACAAGTGCCAGAGTGTAGCAACTCGGGGATTTTCACAGTAACTTCATTGCAGTGTTAAGCCAACTTGTGACAATAATAAATAAACTTACTTAACATGGTGAGATGCTCAAAGTAGCAGATGGTGTGAGAGGAGTAAGGGAGTGGATTAAGCTGTGATATAGTGAAAGTTCCTCGCAATCATTATAGGGAAATAGAGTAAATGAGGTGGGGTGGCTTCAATTAGGAGGAAAGTATCATCACTGCACTGCCAAGTTTCTGTGAAGGAAAACTGTTGATGCAGTCCTCCACTATTTGCTCTTGAATAGACTCAAAGACCTTGTTGAGCTGAGGAAGATTATTTATCCAATCCTATTTCATCCATTCAGGTTGACTCTCCATCCACCTCTTGCAGCAGCCCCTATTCACATTACCTCTTCCGCCTAGAATGAAATGGGCACCAATTGTACGAGGACAACATCACCTCTAATTTCCTTCCAAATCACATACACACTCGGAAATACATTGGCTGTTCTTACACCACCCAATCCAGAACCTTCCAAGCTAACAATGCCATATAGGCATCCTCACCACCTGAACTGCAGTGGCTCTAGAAAGCAGTTCATCGCTCTCTTTCAGAAGGAGAATTTGGGATGGGTATTAAATTCCAATCTTATCAGCAATTCCCATATCTTATGAATAAAAAGCCTAACATCAAAACTTCATTAAATGTAGAAATGATCTGAATATTTTCACAACCATTGCTTTCTCTGCAAGTTCATTTCAAATGTTGATCATTCCCTGTATGAAAAACTTCATATTGTCAATCTAGACTTTATCCTTTGCTAGCTTGAACCCATCTCATTTACTGTACACTTGTAATTAAATTTAAAGTAATGGTTCAGATTTGCCTTCCCCAATCTCTTTATCTACCTCCATGGTCATCATTCAGACACTTCTTTTCCAGTTGAATAGCTGAAGTTTCTGCAGTCTTTCCACATAATGCTCGAATCCAGACTCACACCAATTCTTGTTCACACATTAACTCTGCACTCGCCAATCTACATTAGCTTCTGTTCCATCAAAGCCTTAATGTAAAAATTATCCTTCCACTTAAATCCTTCTAAGGCTTTGCTCTCCCTTTCTCTGTAGTGTCCTCCAGCCCTACACTCCTCAAAAGACCTCTACATTTATTCAATTCTGACCTCAAACCATCTTTCTTTGTGCTATTATGGGTATCCATGCCTTTTCTCAGCGAAAGTCTAAGATCAGTAATCCCTTCCCTAAACCTCTCTATCTCTTTATCTCGATTTCCTCCTTTAAGATTCTCCTTGACCAATTTTGAGGTTGCCTGTCTAATGTCTCCCTCTGTATCTTGGGTCAGTATTTTGTTGTTATTTGAGAATGCTGTTGTGAAATAAGTTGGAAAGTTTTACTAGGCTAGTTGTGCTATATAAATACAACTTGCTCTTGTGGACACTTGGTACTGGGAATAAGCCTTAGTTTTCCACACTGCACTACACCCACTGGCGAATATCTCTATTGTTTCTGAGTACCTGAAACTGAACTCTGCTGAGGTTTTGGCCTGACCACAGCTGAGTGCCATTTGATTGTAATGTCCTTGATTTATATTTTGATATTTTGGTTATGTGGCTTCCACTATTCTGTTGGCTTTGTTCATTATCAGTCAATATGTAGCATACTCTAAGCTGTCATGTCATTCATCAAGATATGCTATCTGTTACTGACATATAACGTCCTCTTAGTTCTATATTATTAAAGTGTAATTCACTTGCTACCACTCTTGGTGTAATGAGCTGCCAGATACCTGTTACAAATATGAATAATTTTCCAGATATCTGTGATTGATATTAATGAACACTAAGTTCTGAAGAAGAGTCGTTTGGACTCGAAATGTTAATCTCTGTTTCTCTCTCCACAGATGTTGTCAGACCTGCTGAGTTTATCCATTATTTTCTGTTTTTATTTCAGATATCCTGCATCCACATTATTTTGCTTTTATTAACCCAGATATTAACTAACACTCAGATATCATATTTATAATCCTTTTGAGGTGTGGGCATTGCTGGCTAGGCCAGCATTTATAGTCCATCCCTACTTGCCCTTGAGAAGGTGATGTTGAGCAGCCCTCTTGAACCCATCCTCTTTTTGGGTCTGAATTTTGACCCATTGACTGAAGGATAATAATATATTTCCATGTCAGGATAGTGAATGACCTGGAGAGGAACTTGCACGGGATGTGCCCCCATGCATCTGTTGCCTTTATCCTTCTAGTGGTAGTGGTCGCACGTTTGGAAGTTGCTGTCGAAGGAGCCTTGGTGAATTGCTGTAGTGCATCTCGTAGATGATATACACTGCTGCCATTGTGCATTGATAGTGGAGGAAATGAATGCTTGAGGTGGTTCACGGGATGCCAATCAAATGGGTTTTGTTCTGGATGGTGTCGAGCTTCTTGAGTGCTGTTGGAGCAACACCCATCTGGGCAAGTCCTGACTTGTGCCTGGTGGACAGGCTTTGGGGAGACAGGAGATGAGTTACTCATTGCCCAGCCTCTGACCTGCTCTTATGGCCTGAATCTGTCATTGATCTCAATAGAACATATGCAATTGGAATGGAACTGGGCCATTGGCCTGCTCCAACGTCTATCACTGAATAAAATCATAATCTTGAAATTATCCTTTGCTACTTTTATTATCATAGCTTATAACTGATTTTCACCTTTTCCCACTCTCACTGTTCTCTGACCAATCCCTAATCTATGTTAATCCATATATTACCACCAATCCCATGAGCCCTAAATTTGTGGAATAACCTCTTGCGTGGCATAGTAGGGACTGCTTTTTGAAAATCCAGGTACATAATATCCACTGGTTCCCTCTTATCCATCCTTAAAAAATCTCTAAGAGATTTTCCAAACATATTTGGCCTTTTACAAACTGTGTTGACTTTGCTTAATCATATTATGATTTCTAAGTTCTCTATTACCACATCCCGAAGAATAAGCTCAAACATTATGCAATTGCTGATATTAGGTTAACTGGTCTGTAGTTCCTTTTATTCTCTATTCCTCCTTTCTTAAACAAATAGTGGGATTACATTTGCGACTATCCAATTCTTTGGCACTGGCCTACAATCAAAGGTGCTCTGGGAGATTAAAATCGATATGTCCAAACTCTTTCTCTATTGATAACTCTTCTAAACTCTTAGGAATCATGCTGTTAGGGAATATATCACCATTGAGTCTCCTTTACTTTTCAAGTTCTATTTCTTTATTTACATTGATTTCTTCAGGTTCCTCATTCTTGTTAGATTCTCATATTCTCTGTTCTTATCAATTCCTGGTTCCTACTTGTCTGAACTGTGAAATCCTCAAGAATACTGCTCATTCTAATGACAATATAAGACTCTTCCTTATATTTATATGTAGAACTAGAATGAGAGAGTTTGATCAGTTAGGGTCCAAATTTGAAAGCAGCAATAGTCTCTGGATTGTTCTCTGCCTCGTGCCAAGTTGTGTCAAGATAAACAAATGAGAAGGCTGGAAGAATGGTGTGGGTGGTGGGTGGGGGGGTAAGTCTCCTGGTCCTGCCTGTTGTGGGCAGAAAGGAAATTTTGTTGCATCGGTTAAAGGTCTGTTGACCTCGTGTGGGGATTTCTGGCCTTGGGACAGATGCAACTGGAAAATCCCGCCCACTTTCTACAGTACTGGGGAAAGGAGGAATGATTCCATTGGGACAGACACCAGTTGAAATGGGCTGAGGTCATGCCAACAAGCTCAGGTAACAATTCAGAGATAATCACTAACTTCTGTTCTCCTAGCAATACGTTAGATTATTTCACTTTTATGCCACTATTAGCTCTTCATCAGTCCTTACTGGTACTATTGCATTATTATCAGTAATGGATATATGGGACTGCATTATTAATCAGTAATGGGTATAAGGGATTGCATTCATATCAGTAACAGATATATGGGACTGCACTAATATCAGTAACAGATATATCGGTCTGCATGAATATCAGTAACTGATATGTGGGACTCCACTAATATCAATAATAGATACATGAGACAAATAGATATTTGTCTCATGTCCATGATACCTTTGTCAATCTGTCCTTTGCTCTAACCTATCCCTGTCCTTCTATTCTGCTCCATTTCCTCGATCCACTTTTACATTTTTACCTCTCTCCAGTTCTGTAGAAGAGTCATACAGACTCAAAACATTTCTCTCTCCACAGATGCTGCTAGATCTGTGGAGTTTATCCAGCATTTTCTGTTTTTGTTTCAGATTATCAGAATCCCCAGTAATTTAGTTTTATTATCACAGATTATTACTTCTGGGTTCTACTGTTTTACTCAGATCACAATTTTACAAACATTTCACGTTAGATTCTGCTTATGTCGATGGTTCCTCTGTGACTATGCAAACTGGATCCACCCCTCTTCCCTCTCCAAATAATAAGCACAGGATATCTGTGATTGATATTAATGAACAGCCAGAGCTCTGTATCTCACATTGAAAAATCCCCAAATATCTGTGACTGATATAAAAGAACTACACACAATGTATTTATTACTGATATTAATGCAATCCCATATATCTGTTACAGATATCAATGCAGATCCATATACCAGTTAGTGATATTAATGTAGTTCCAGATATCTATTACTGATAATAATACAGTCCCATATATCTGTTACGGATATTAGTGCAGTCCCATATATCTATTACTGATATTAATGCA
Source organism: Prionace glauca (assembly GCA_037974335.1). Lineage (NCBI taxonomy): Eukaryota > Metazoa > Chordata > Chondrichthyes > Carcharhiniformes > Carcharhinidae > Prionace > Prionace glauca. The sequence continues at coordinate 23,940,870 of CM075738.1, read as the reverse complement.
ATCCCATATATCTGTTACTGATATTAATGCAGTCCCATTTATCAGTTACTGATATTAATGCAATCCCATATATCTGTTACTGATATTAATGCAGTCCCATTTATCAGTTACTGATAATAATGCAGTTCCATATATCTGTTACTGATAATAGTGCAGTCTCATAGATCTATTATTGTTGTCAATGCAGTCTCATATATCTGTTACTGATATTAGTGCCGTCCAATATAATTATTACTGATAATAATGCAGTCTCATGTATCTTTTACTGATATAATTGTGATCCCATATCTCCATTACTGATATTCATGCAGTCCCAGATATCTATTATTGATAGTAGTGCAGTCCCGTATATCAGTTACTGATATTAGTGCAGTCCCATTTGTCTGTTACTGATATTAGTGCAGTCCCGTATATCTGTTATTGATATTAGTGCAGTCCCGTATATCTGTTACTGATATGAGTGCAGTCCCGTATATCTGTTATTGATATTAGTGCAGTCCCGTATATCTGTTATTGATATTAGTGCAGTCCCGTATATCAGTTACTGATATTAGTGCAGTCCCGTATATCAGTTACTGATATTAGTGCAGTCCCGTATATCAGTTACTGATATTAGTGCAGTCCCGTATATTTGTTATTGATATTAGTGCAGTCTTGTATATCTGTTATTGATATTAGTGCAGTCCCAGATATCTATTATTGATATTAGTGCAGTCCAGTATATCTGTTATTGATATTAGTGCAGTCCCGTATATCTGTTATTGATATTAGTGCAGTCCTGTATATCTGTTACTGATATTAGTGCAGTCCCGTATATCTGTTATTGATATTAGTGCAGTCCCGTATATCTGTTATTGATATGAGTGCAGTCCCGTATATCTGTTATTGATATTAGTGCAGTCCCGTATATCTGTTATTGATATTAGTGCAGTCCTGTATATCTGTTACTGATATTAGTGCAGTCCCGTATATCCGTTATTGATATTAGTGCAGTCCCGTATATCTGTTACTGATATTAGTGCAGTCCCGTATATCTGTTATTGATATTAGTGCAGTCCCGTATATCTGTTACTGATATTAGTGCAGTCCCGTATATCTGTTACTGATATTAGTGCAGTCCCATATATCTGTTACTGATATTAGTGCAGTCCCGTATATCTGTTATTGATATTAGTGCAGTCCTGTATATCTGTTATTGATATTAGTGCAGTACTGTATATCTGTTATTGATATTAGTGCAGTCCCGTATATCTGTTACTGATATTAGTGCAGTCCCATTTGTCTGTTACTGATATTAGTGCAGTCCCGTATATCTGTTACTGATATTAGTGCAGTCCCGTATATCAGTTACTGATATTAGTGCAGTCCTGTATATCAGTTACTGATATTAGTGCAGTCCCGTATATCAGTTACTGCTATTAGTGCAGTCCCATTTGTCTGTTACTGATATTAGTGCAGTCCTGTATATCTGTTACTGATATTAGTGCAGTCCCGTATATCTCTTACTGATATTAGTATAGTCCCATATATCTGTTATTGATATTAGTGCAGTCCCGTATATCTGTTACTGATATTAGTGCAATCCCGTATATCTGTTATTGATATTAGTGCAGTCCCGTAAATCTGTTACTGATATTAGTGCAGTCCCGTATATCTGTTACTGATATTAGTGCAGTCCCGTATATCTGTTACTGATATTAGTGCAGTCCCGTATATCTGTTACTGATATTAGTGCAGTCCCGTATATCTGTTACTGATATTAGTGCAGTCCCGTATATCAGTTACTGATTTTAGTGCAGTCCCGTATATCTGTTACTGATATTAGTGCAGTCCCGTATATCTGTTATTGATATTAGTGCAGTCCTGTATATCAGTTACTGATTTTAGTGCAGTCCCGTATATCTGTTATTGATATTAGTGCAGTCCTGTATATCAGTTACTGATTTTAGTGCAGTCCCGTATATCTGTTATTGATATTAGTGCAGTCCTGTATATCAGTTACTGATATTAGTGCAGTCCTGTATATCTGTTACTGATATTAGTGCAGTTCCGTATATCTGTTACTGATATTAGTGCAGTCCCGTATATCAGTTACTGATATTAGTTCAATCCCGTATATCTCTTACTGATATTAGTGCAGTCCCGTATATCTGTTACTGATATTAGTGCAGTCCTGTATATCAGTTACTGATATTAGTGCAGTCCCCTATATCAGTTACTGATATTAGTGCAGTCCCGTATATCTGTTATTGATATTAGTGCAGTCTTGTATATCTGTTATTGATATTAGTGCAGTCCCCTATATCAGTTACTGATATTAGTGCAGTCCCCTATATCAGTTACTGATATTAGTGCAGTCCCGTATATCTGTTATTGATATTAGTGCAGTCTTGTATATCTGTTATTGATATTAGTGCAATCCCAGATATCTATTATTGATATTAGTGCAGTCCAGTATATCTGTTATTGATATTAGTGCAGTCCTGTATATCTGTTATTGATATTAGTGCAGTCCTGTATATCTGTTACTGATATTAGTGCAGTCCCGTATATCTGTTATTGATATTAGTGCAGTCCCGTATATCTGTTATTGATATTAGTGCAGTCCCGTATATCTGTTATTGATATTAGTGCAGTCCCGTATATCTGTTATTGATATTAGTGCAGTCCTGTATATCTGTTACTGATATTAGTGCAGTCCCGTATATCTGTTATTGATATTAGTGCAGTCCCGTATATCTGTTACTGATATTAGTGCAGTCCCGTATATCTGTTATTGATATTAGTGCAGTCCCGTATATCTGTTATTGATATTAGTGCAGTCCCGTATATCTGTTACTGATATTAGTGCAGTCCCGTATATATGTTACTGATATTAGTGCAGTCCCGTATATCTGTTACTGATATTAGTGCAGTCCCGTATATCTGTTACTGATTTTAGTGCAGTCCCGTATATCTGTTACTGATATTAGTGCAGTCCCGTATATCTGTTACTGATATTAGTGCAGTCCCGTATATCTGTTATTGATATTAGTGGAGTCCCGTATATCAGTTACTGATATTAGTGCAGTCCCGTATATCTGTTATTGATATTAGTGCAGTCCTGTATATCAGTTACTGATTTTAGTGCAGTCCCGTATATCTGTTATTGATATTAGTGCAGTCCTGTATATCAGTTACTGATTTTAGTGCAGTCCCATATATCTGTTATTGATATTAGTGCAGTCCTGTATATCAGTTACTGATATTAGTGCAGTCCTGTATATCTGTTACTGATATTAGTGCAGTTCCGTATATCTGTTACTGATATTTGTGCAGTCCCGTATATCAGTTACTGATATTAGTTCAATCCCGTATATCAGTTACTGATATTAGTTCAATCCCGTATATCAGTTACTGATATTAGTTCAATCCCGTATATCAGTTACTGATATTAGTTCAATCCCGTATATCGGTTACTGACATTTGTTCAATCCCGTATATCTCTTACTAATATTAGTGCAGTCCCGTATATCAGTTACTGATATTAGTGCAGTCCCGTATATCAGTTACTGATATTAGTGCAGTCCCGTATATCAGTTACTGATATTAGTGCAGTCCCGTATATCTGTTACTGATATTAGTGCAGTCCCGTATATCTGTTACTGATATTAGTGCAGTCCTGTATATCTGTTATTGATATTAGTGCAGTCCCGTATATCTGTTACTGATATTAGTGCAGTCCTGTATATCAGTTACTGATATTAGTGCAGTCCCGTATATCTGTTACTGATATTTGTGCAGTCCCGTATATCTGTTACTGATATTAGTGCAGTCCTGTATATCTGTTATTGATATTAGTGCAGTCCCGTATATCTGTTACTGATATTAGTGCAGTCCTGTATATCTTTTATTGATATTAGTGCAGTCCCGTATATCTGTTATTGATATTAATGCAGTCCTGTATATCTCTTACTGATATTAGTGCAGTTCCGTATATCTGTTATTGATATTAGTGCAGTCCCGTATATCTGTTACTGATATTAGTGCAGTCCCGTATATCAGTTACTGATATTAGTGCAGTCCCATTTGTCTGTTACTGATATTAGTGCAGTCCCCTATATCAGTTACTGATATTAGTGCAGTCCCGTATATCTGTTACTGATATTAGTGCAGTCCTGTATATCTGTTATTGATATTGGTGCAGTCCCCTATATCAGTTACTGATATTAGTTCAATCCCGTATATCAGTTACTGATATTAGTTCAATCCCATATATCAGTTACTGATATTAGTTCAATCCCGTATATCGGTTACTGATATTAGTTCAATCCCGTATATCGGTTACTGATATTAGTTCAATCCCGTATATCTCTTACTGATATTAGTGCAGTACCGTATATCTGTTACTGATATTAGTTCAATCCCGTATATCGGTTACTGATATTAGTTCAATCCCGTATATCTCTTACTGATATTAGTGCAGTACCGTATATCTGTTACTGATATTAGTGCAGTCCTGCATACCAGTTACTGATATTAGTTCAATCCCGTATATCTCTTACTGATATTAGTGCAGTCCCGTATATCTGTTACTGATATTAGTGCAGTCCTGTATATCAGTTACTGATATTAGTGCAGTCCTGTATATCAGTTACTGATATTAGTTCAATCCCGTTTTTCGGTTACTGGTATTAGTTCAATCCCGTATATCTCTTACTGATATTAGTGCAGTCCCGTATATCTGTTACTGATATTAGTGCAGTCCTGTATATCAGTTACTGATATTAGTGCAGTCCTGTATATCAGTTACTGATATTAGTTCAATCCCGTTTTTCGGTTACTGATATTAGTTCAATCCCGTATATCTCTTACTGATATTAGTGCAGTCCCGTATATCTGTTACTGATATTAGTGCAGTCCTGCATATCAGTTACTGATATTAGTTCAATCCCGTATATCTCTTACTGATATTAGTTCAATCCCGTATATCAGTTACTGATATTAGTGCAGTCCCGTATATCTGTTATTGATATTAGTGCAGTCCCGTATATCTCTTACTGATATTAGTGCAGTCCCGTATATCAGTTACTGATATTAGTGCAGTCCCGTATATATGTTACTGATATTAGTGCAGTCCCGTATATCTGTTACTGATATTAGTGCAGTCCCGTATATCAGTTACTGATATTAGTGCAGTCCCAGATATGTGTTACTGATGTTAATGCAGTCCCGTATATCGGTTACTGGTATTAGTTCAATCCCGTATATCAGTTACTGATATTAGTGCAGTCCCAGATATGTGTTACTGATATTAGTGCAGTCCCGTATATCTGTTACTGATATTAGTGCAGTCCCGTATATCTGTTACTAATAATAGTGCAGTCCCGTATATCTGTTACTGATATTAGTGCAGTCCTGTATATCTGTTACTGATATTAGTGCAGTCCTGTATATCTGTTATTGATATTAGTGCAGTCCCGTATATCTGTTACTGATATTAGTGCAGTCCCGTATATCTGTTACTGATATTAGTGCAGTCCCATATATCTGTTACTGATATTAGTGCAGTCCTGTATATCTGTTATTGATATTAGTGCAGTCCCGTATATCTGTTATTGATATTAGTGCAGTCCTGTATATCAGTTACTGATATTAGTTCAATCCCGTATATCTGTTATTGATATTAGTTCAATCCAGTATATCTCTTACTGATATTAGTGCAGTCCCGTATATCAGTTACTGATATTTGTGCAGTCCCGTATATCAGTTACTGATATTAGTGCAGTCCCGTATATCAGTTACTGATATTAGTGCAGTCCCGTATATCAGTTACTGATATTAGTGCAGTCCCGTATATTTGTTACTGATATTAGTGCAGTCCCGTATATCTGTTATTGATATTAGTGCAGTCCCGTATATCTGTTATTGATATTAGTGCAGTCCCGTATATCAGTTACTGATATTTGTGCAGTCCCGTATATCAGTTACTGATATTAGTGCAGTCCCGTATATCAGTTACTGATATTAGTGCAGTCCCGTATATCTGTTACTGATATTAGTGCAGTCCCGTATATCTGTTACTGATATTAGTGCAGTCCCGTATATCTCTTACTGATATTAGTGCAGTCCCGTATATCTCTTACTGATATTAGTGCAGTCCCGTATATCTGTTATTGATATTAGTGCAGTCCCGTATATCTGTTATTGATATTAGTGCAGTCCCGTATATCTGTTACTGATATTAGTGCAGTCCCGTATATCTCTTACTGATATTAGTGCAGTCCCAGATATCTGTTCTGGCGACGATTTTCTTTATCCTATTTCGTTAACTGGTCAAAAATGCCCATCTCCCAGCAAATAATCAGATCCCTGGCAAAATCTAACAGGAGCAAGGTGTGGACCAGACCGACGGGGCAGCTATTTTAAAGGAGGTTTGTTTAGAGGGTCAGTGTGTCTGCTGCTGTCTACTGATGCGTGGATTTGGGGGCAAAAAAGCTTAGAGACCCCAATTACCATCCCACGGTGTGGCAGTGCCGCTGGGCTCAAACTGGCAGAACATTGATCTGCTTTTAATTGAATCATTCCTCGGTGCAAATAGACTCACCACCATCTGCCCCCCCACAGGAGCACAAAGACCCAACACCTGGCTCTGCTATCAGTCGGGAAGAGGGGAGACAGAGTCTGAGCACGTATAGTCCCAATTGTCCTTTCAGACCCTTGCTCTGAGTCTGTTATCCATCCCATTCTATTTAAAAAGGCACCCCCCCCCCCTACTATTTCTGTTGGCAGTCTAATAGTTTCATCCGCAGAGTGGAATAATTCTATAACACAGCTTCAGTTTGTAAACAACAAACATGCTAGCGTCCGCGGGCCCTTTTATAAAACATTAAAAATCAACTTTACAAAGAGGAGTGACTGCGTTTGCCAGCGGATTTGTCTGCCTGGATGAGGAAGTAAAACGAAGATCTTTGGGAGTTTCAGCTAATGACAGCTTTTCACTTTAGCTCATGTCCATCGCCACAAACCAACTTCACTTTCTGCAGCGAGAAAGTCGGGAGGGGAATCTGCAAACATCAGGTCCAAAGTTTTAATAAACTCCAGCCGCTTTGTGCTGCAGACAACTTTCAGTGTCCGGGTTCAACTTCCTCTTTATTTATCTTCTGAGAGCGGACAGCAGAGGACGCTGCTCCCCCTCCCTCCATCCCTCCATCCCTCCCTCCTTCACTCTCACTCTCTCCCTTCCCCATGGCACTGTCTGTCTCTGCCTCGGCTGAATTTGCGTCTCTTTTCATCGCTCTCTGACGTCCAGCTGCTCCTGTCAACACCTTCTTATAGCGTGTAATTCATCTCAAGGCACTGACAGCTGAGGCTTAGGGGGGCCCACATGGCCAGAACTCAACTGCTGTTTCCGACACTCTTGTTCAAGAGTCTAGTGCTAACAGAAGGGGGGGGGGGGGGGGAGGAGTGAGAGAGGGAGGAGAAAGAGAGAGAGAGAGAGGGAATGAGGAATGGAGAGAGGGAAGAGTGAGGGAAGAAGATTGGAGAGGGAGGGAAGGAGGAATGGAGAAAGAGGGGAGAGAAAAGAGGGGACGAGAAGGAAAGAAGGAGGAATGGAGAGAGAAGGAGAAAGAGGGAAGGAATGAGAGAGATGATAGGAGGGAAGGAGAGAGAGAAGAGAGAGGGAAAGAGTCAGAGGGATGAGAGAAGGAGGAGGAGAGGGAAAGAGAGAGGGATGAAAGAGAGGAGGGAGGGAGAGATTGGGAGAGAGGGAAGAAGAGAGAGATGATAGGAGAGGGAAGGTAGGAGCACGGGGGAGAAGGAAGAAGAGTGGGAGGGTAGGTGAGAAAGAGGGGAGGGAGACAGGATGGGGAAGTTGGAGAGAGAATAGAAAGAAGTATCCTATTTCAGGTGGTAAAACAAAACTTTATTTGAGGGGGAGTTGATGGAGGAGGTAAATTGCCCCCCACCCTTAACAGCCCCCTCCCCAAATAACTTCAACTGCACGCCAGTGTTTTAAAAGCTGGTGTGAGAAAGGGGCATCGCCCCAACTAAACTCCTTCAACACTAATTAGTGGCAAGGAGGCTGGCAAGGCCGAGAGTGCTTTGAGATGTTTGGTAATTAAAACTACAGCCACTGAAATGATGCAGTCTATTTTCATCAGGGGCCGCTGTGTGTTGCTCAGGCCCGTTGCAGCTCTCCGCAATAAACAGCGATAATGAAAGGTGTGACGCCTCTGGGGAGAGCCGGGGCTGCAGTTCCAGCAGACAAAATAAAATGGGCCGAGCAATTAGAAATAGTCTGTGTGCAGCCTGGGCGATGGTGATTAGTTAACATTCCAAGCGATCAGGCCGAGCTGGCTTTTAATAGTCGTGGTGATGCAAACGGATGGCATCTTGGAGGAGAGGAATGGCACTGGCTTCATCGTAATTACCTCTGATTTTCATATTCCTGCTTTCTTTATAGCTTCACATGTCCAACACGGCCGTCACTCCCTGCGCTTGCAGTTTAGTCAATTCCAGCTGTGCCTCAGCAATTTCCATGGATTCTATTAAACTAATTAGCTTTCCCCCCCCCTCCTCCACTGTATTTTCTAAACCAAATGCTTTGTGTACAGTTGTATGTGATTGTTAAAGTTGTGGGATTGACATCCGCTGGCATTAATATCAACACTGCGATGGTCACCATGCGAATCAGAGAAAGATTCTAATTATATTCCAATATATCGTATAATTATAGGGCGGTTCGCAGAAAGACTGGAGGTTTGAGCCGGGCTGTTCACCAGAATATCACTCCTGTTCCAGGAATCAGCTCGCTTCCGGACTACGCTTATTACATCAGGTCGGCTAAGGAAGAATTCACGTTTCTGTGACACCTTTCAGAAACCTCAGGATGCCCCCAAACCAATGAACTACTTTTTTTAAAAGTGTGGCCGTGCCAATGTAGGAAAGGGCCTAGTCATTTCCAGCACAGCAAGATCCCATAAACAGCACTGTCGTCATGACCAGATCATTAAGTTGCACGTTCTCACTGTATCTGCGTGGGTTTCAAAGAACAAAGAACAACACAGCACGGGAAACAGGCCCTTCGGCCCAACGAGCCCGCGCTGCCGTCCCATTGTCTCAGTGACCTATTCATGATTTTAGTCTATGCCTAATGTGCAAGGATCTGGGAGGTCCAATATAGGGACAATTTGTTACCCAATCAATCAGCCTAAAAGCACATCTTTGGGATGTGGGAGGAAACCGGAGCACCCGGAGGAAACCCATGCAACCACGGGGAGAACGCGCAAACTCCCACAGACACAGGCCCAAATCCATGTGTCCGCACAGCAACAGAGATAGTCTCTGAGCTGTCATGTTGCCCTTGAGATGGTCCAGTTTAAGCACACTAACGACATGAAGCAATAGGCAACTCCCGAAGCAACATCCAAGAGCAGCCCACTACAACCTGCCGCATGCATGCCCCTTGCTGGTCAATAAGGTGGACTTAAATGCCTGTGGAGACAAAAAATTCATTATTAAACAGGCAAAGACTGTAACATCCCTGAGGCAAAAACTGAACCCCAAGCCTACAATGTTTAGTGAGGCCTGCTATATCCCCCTATATGTAGACCGCTCATGTGGCTGTCTAAGTGACTCTTAAACAACCCTAGTGTGCCTGCTTCCACCACCTTACTCGGCAGTGCATTCCACACCCCCACTACCCTTTGCGTGAAAAACTGCCCTCTAATATTTGTCTTAATATTTAATGTTTCCTTCGGTTGCTCCGGTTTCCTTCCACACTCCACAGAGATGTACGGGTTAAGTGGTTTGGCCATGTTAAAATTGCCCCTTTATGTCCCAAGATGAGTAGGTTAGGGGGTTAGCAGGGTAAATATGTGGGGTTACAGGGATTGGATCTCAGTGCGATACAGAAGGAGGCCATTTGGCCCATCAAGTCTGCACCACCCAGGCCCTATCCCTGCAACTCCACATATTTACCCTGCTAGTCCCCCTGACACTAGGGTCAATATAGCATGGCCAAAGAACCTAACCCACACATCTTTAGACTGTGGAAAGAAACCAGAGCACCTGGAGGAAACCCATGCAGACACACGAAGAATGTGCAAACTCCACATGGACAGTGACCCAAGGCCAGAATTGAACCTGGGTCCCTGGTGCTGTGAGGCAGCAGTGTTAACCACTGCCACTGTGCCGCTCTAGTCGGAGCAGGCATGATGAGCCAAATGGCCTGTTCTGTAGGGTTTCTATGATGTGTTTGTCAGTGATGGTGGTTTCAGGATTAAAGTGAGCCAGTTCACCCTACTCTTCTTCAGGATCTCAGGATTAGTATGTTGACCTGGCAAAGTGAATGGTGCCTCAGTTTAACAGGGGAAAAGATAAACTGTACCTTTCAGTATCTGAGATCTGAAGATGGCACTCTCTCTCTCTGAGTCACAAGATCATAGCTTTGAATCCCAGAGCATGACAGTGACATAGTGGTTATATCACTGGACTTGTATTTTGATTTGATTTATTATTGTCACATGTATTAGTGTACAGTGAAAAGTATTGTTTCTTGCGCACTATACAGACAAAGCATACCGTTCATAGAGAAGGAAAGGAAAAGCGTAGAATGTAATGTTACAGTCATAACTGGGGTGTAGAAAAAGATCAATGCAAATCCATTCAAAAGTCTGACAGCAGCAGGGAAGAAGCTGTTCCTGAGTCGGTTGATACATGACTTTTGTATCTTTTTCCCGACAGAAGAAAGTGAAAGAGAGAATGTCTAGGGTGTGTGGGGTCCTTAATTATGCTGGCAGCTTTGCTGAGGCAGCAGGAAGTGCAGACAGAGTCAATGCATGGGAGGCTGGTTTACATTATGGATTGGGCTACATTCACAACCTTTTGTAGTTCCTTGTGGTCTTGGGCAGAGCAGGAGCCATACCAAGTGATACACCAGAAAGAATGCTTTCTATGGTGCATCTGTAAAAGGTGGTGAGAGTCGTAGCTGACATGCCAAATTTCCTTAGCCTTCAGAGATGTTGGTGGCTTTCTTAATTATAGTGTCGACATGGGGGGACCAGGACAGGTTGTTGGTGATCTGGACACCTAAAAACTTGAAGTGCTTGACCCTTTGTACTTCATCCCCATTGATGTATTCAGGGGTATGTTCTCCTTTATGCTTCCTGAAGTCGATGACAATCTCCTTCGTTTTGTTGACATTGAGGGAGAGATTATTATTTCTGCACCAGTTCACCAGATTCTCTATCTCATTCCTGTACTCTGTTGTGTCATTGTTTGAGATCCGACCCACTACGGTGCTGTCGTCAGCAAACTTGAAAATCGAGTTGGAAGGGAATTTGGAGGCCCAGGCTATCATTCTGAAGGCACATGTTCAAATCCCGCCATCTCAGCTAGTGAAATTAAAATTCAGAAATCTAGTTGTCAATAATGGTGACTGTGAATCAATTGTGAAAATAAAACCTCATCTGGTTCACGAATACTACCATCCTTACCTGATCTCCAGATCCTCAGCAATGGCCTGAAACAGTGACTGCCCTCTGCAATGGACTAGGAGCCATTCAGTTCAAAGGCAATTAGGGATAGGGAACAATTGCTAGTAGTTCAGTAGGTAACATTCCTGCCTCTGAACTAGGAGCTCTGAGTTTGAATCCCACCCCACGGCTTGATGGCCAGGCAAGGTGCATTCATAATGCAATCAAACACGTGACTGTCAATCTGCTGAATCCTTTCAGATACACCAATGCCAGGCGGTAAGAGTGGGAGAGACTCCAAGTCAGCCAAGCTTGATGTGGAGTAGCGTTCCACAAGCTATACGCCCCTGGTGATAGACTAGCGACCTGTTCTAGGAAAGAGTGCAGGAAAATAATTTGAATTTGAACAGTTGCCAGTCTTGCCAGTGATTCCACCATCTATAAAAAGAATAAATATGCAAGCTAAAAATCCAGACTGATTGTTTGAGAGTGTGCTGCACCGACAGGGGTGTTCAGAGTGAGAGTGTGCTGCACCGACAGGGGTGTTCAGAGTGAGAGTGTGCTGCACTGACAGGGGTGTTCAGAGTGAGAGTGTGCTGCACTGACAGGGGTGTTCAGAGTGAGAGTGTGCTGCACTGACAGGGGTGTTCAGAGTGAGAGTGTGCTGCACTGACAGGGGTGTTCAGAGTGAGCGTGTACTGCACTGACAGGGGTGTTCAGAGTGAGAGTGTGCTGCACTGACAGTGGGGTTCAGAGTGAGAGTGTGCTGCACTGACAGGGGTGTTCAGAGTGAGAGTGTGCTGCAATGACAGGGGTATTCAGAGTGAGAGTGTGCTGCACTGACAGGGGTGTTCAGAGTGAGAGTGTGCTGCACTAACAGGGGTGTTCAGAGTGAGAGTGTGCTGCAATGACAGGGGTGTTCAGAGTGAGAGTGTGCTGCACTAACAGGGGTGTTCAGAGTGAGAGTGTGCTGCACTGACAGGGGTGTTCAGAGTGAGAGTGTGCTGCACTGACAGGGGTGTTCAGAGTGAGCGTGTACTGCACTGACAGGGGTGTTCAGAGTGAGAGTGTGCTGCACTGACAGGGGTGTTCAGAGTGAGCGTGTACTGCACTGACAGGGGTGTTCAGAGTGAGAGTGTGCTGCACTGACAGTGGGGTTCAGAGTGAGAGTGTGCTGCACTGACAGGGGTATTCAGAGTGAGAGTGTGCTGCACTGACAGGGGTGTTCAGAGTGAGAGTGTGCTGCACTGACAGGGGTGTTCAGAGTGAGAGTGTGCTGCAATGACAGGGGTGTTCAGAGTGAGAGTGTGCTGCACTAACAGGGGTGTTCAGAGTGAGAGTGTGCTGCACTGACAGGGGTGTTCAGAGTGAGCGTGTACTGCACTGACAGGGGTGTTCAGAGTGAGAGTGTGCTGCACTGACAGGGGTGTTCAGAGTGAGAGTGTGCTGCACTGACAGGGGTGTTCAGAGTGAGCGTGTACTGCACTGACAGGGGTGTTCAGAGTGAGAGTGTGCTGCACTGACAGTGGGGTTCAGAGTGAGAGTGTGCTGCACTGACAGGGGTGTTCAGAGTGAGAGTGTGCTGCAATGACAGGGGTATTCAGAGTGAGAGTGTGCTGCACTGACAGGGGTGTTCAGAGTGAGAGTGTGCTGCACTAACAGGGGTGTTCAGAGTGAGAGTGTGCTGCAATGACAGGGGTGTTCAGAGTGAGAGTGTGCTGCACTAACAGGGGTGTTCAGAGTGAGAGTGTGCTGCACTGACAGGGGTGTTCAGAGTGAGAGTGTGCTGCACTGACAGGGGTGTTCAGAGTGAGAGTGTGCTGCACTGACAGGGGTGTTCAGAGTGAGAGTGTGCTGCACTGACAGGGTGTTCAGAGTGAGAGTGTGCTGCACTGACAGGGGTGTTCAGAGTGAGAGTGTGCTGCACTGACAGGGGTGTTCAGAGTGAGAGTGTGCTGCACTGACAGGGGTGTTCAGAGTGAGAGTGTGCTGCACTGACAGGGGGGTTCAGAGTGAGAGTGTGCTGCACTGACAGTGTTCAGAGTGACAGTAATTTGATTTGATTTATTATTATCAAATATATTAGTATACGGTGAAAACCATTGTTTCATGCACGTTATATCATAAATATGGAATGAAAGAAGGGGGTGCAGAATTTAGTCTCACAGTCATAGCTAGGGTTTAGATAAAGATCAGCTTAATGCAAGGTCCATTCAAAAGTCAGATGGCAGAAAGGAAGAAGCTGTTCTTGAGTCGGTTGATATGTGCCCTCAGATATTTGCATCTTTTTCCCCTTGGAAGAAGCTGGAGGAGAGTGTACCAGGAATGTGTGTGGGTCTTAATTATGCTGGCCACTTTGTTAAGGCAGCGGCAAGCGTAGACAATGTATGGGAGCTGGTTTGAATGAGCGACTGGACTTCATTCATGACCTTTTGTTGCTTCTTGCAGTCTTGGGCAGAGCAGGAACCATGCCAAGCTGTGATACAACCGGAAAGAATGCTTTCTACGGTACATCTGTAGAAGTTGATGAGAGTCGAAGCAGACATGCCAAATTTCCTCAGTCTTCTGAGAAAATAGAGACATTGGTAGAATTTCTTAACTATAATAAGAAGTCTCACAACATTAGGATAAAGTCCAGCAGGTGTATTTGATAGCACAAGCCAAAAGCTCTCGGAGCACTGCTCCTTCATCATTTGAATGGGAGTTGTGTTCACAAACAGGGCATATCTAGATATAAACTCAATTTACAAGATAATGGTTGGAATGCGAGTCTTAGGTACAGACAATGTGAGTGGAGAGAGGATTAAACATAGGTTAAAGAGATGTGTATTGTCTCCAGCCAGGACATTTGTGAAATTTTGCAAGCCCAGCAAGTTGTGGGGGTTACAGATAGTGTGACATGAACCCAAGATCTTGGCTGAGGCTGTCCTCATGTGTGTGGAACTTGGCTATCAGTTTCTGCTCAATGATTCTGCATTGTCATGTGTTGTGAAGGCCACCTTGGAAAAAGCTTATCCAAAGATCAGAGGCTGAATGCTTGTGACCGCTGAAGTGTTCCCCAACGGGAAGAGATCACTCCTGCCTGATGGTTATCAAGCGGTGTTCATTCATCCATTGTTGTAGGGTCTGCATGGTCTTCCCAATGTACCATGCCTCAGGACATCCTTTCCTGCAACATATGATGTAGACAATGTTAGCCGAGTTGTAAGAGTATGTACCGTGTACCAGTTTTTGTCATGACACTACAGACTTTCTATAGAAACTCAGCACACATGGATCAGTTGAACCAGGAACACTCTTCGTTGCAATGGATGTCTCGGCACTCTACACCAGCACGACAATGGCATTGCTGCAATTGCCTCAATACTCAACGCTGACAACTGCTAGTTTCCAGATGCAATTCTACAACTCATCCGCTTCATCTTGGACCACAATGTCTTCACCTTCAACAACCAGTTCTTCATCCAAACACAAGAAACAGCCATAGGGACCAAATTCGCAACTCAATATACCAACATTTTCATGCACAGGTTCGAACAAGACCTCTTCACCACTCAGGACCTTCAACCGATGCTATACATTAGATACATCGATGACATTTTCTTCCTTTGGACTCATGGTGAACAATCACTGAAGTAACTATATGATGACATCAACAAGTTCCATCCCACCATCAGACTCACCATGGACTACTCTCTGGAATTGGTTGCATTATTGGACACTCGCATCTCTATCAAGGATGGTCACCTCAGCACTTCATAGAACATAGAACATAGAACACTACAGCACAAACAGGCCCTTCGGCCCACGAGTTGCGCCGATCACATCAACACCTACCTACAGACCTATCTATAACCATCAATCTCATTAAATCCCATATACTCATCCAGAAGTCTTTTAAAAGACCCCAGCGAGTTCGCCTCCACCACCACTGACAGCAGCCGATTCCATTCACTCACCACCCTCTGAGTGAAAAACTTACCCCTAACATCACTTCTGAACTTCCCTCCCTGTATCTTAAATCTGTGTCCTCTCGTAGCAACCATTTCAACCCGGGGAAATAGCCTCTGAGAGTCCACCCTATCTATTCCCCTCAACATTTTGTAAACTTCTATCAGGTCGCCTCTCAACCTTTGTCTCTCCAGGGAAAAGAGTCCCAGCTTCCTCAACCTAACTTCATAAGGCATGCCTCCCAGTCCAGGCAACATCCTTGTAAATCTCCTCTGTACACTCTCAATAGCTTCTACATCTTTCCTATAGTGAGGCGACCAGAACTGCGCACAATACTCTAAATGAGGCCTCACAAGGGTCTTATAAAGTTGCAGCATTACCTCCCGACTCCTAAACTCAATCCCTCGATTAATGAAGGCCAGTACACCATACGCCTTCTTGACCACCTCCTCCACCTGCGAGGCCGATTTAAGAGTCCTGTGGACCCGGACCCCAAGATCCTTCTGCTCTTCAACACTACTCAGACTTCTGCCCTTGATAGTATACTCGTTCATCCCGTTGGTTCTGCCAAAATGGACGACTACACATTTATCCGTGTTGAAGTCCATCTGCCACTTCTCCGCCCAGTCCTGCATCCTATCTATGTCCTGCTGAACTTTTGCCATCCTTCCAGACCATCCACAACACCACCGACCTTAGTGTCATCAGCGAACTTACTTACCCATCCCTCCACTTCCTCATCCAGGTCATTTATGAAAATGACAAACAACAAGGGTCCCAGAACAGAACTTCACTGTACCGCAAGCCCACAGATAACCTCACGAAGCTCCACTTCTCCAACTACCACTCTAAACACATTAAAGAAGCCATCCCCTTATGGACAAGCCCTCTATATACACAGGATCTGCCCAGATGAGGAGGATTGCAATAGGCCTCCAGATGCTGAAAGATGCCCTCACAAGTAAAGGATGTGGCGCATGACTCATTCACAGTTCCGATGCGCCACAGTGAAAAACTGCACTGACCTCCTCAGAAGACAAACACCTGACATGGCGGACAGAGTATCCTTCGTCATCCAGTACCTCCCCGGAGCGGAGAAGCCTTCAACATGTCATCAATGAAGATGAACATCTCGCCAAGACCATCTGCACATCCCCACTTGCTTTCAAATAACCGCACAACCTCAAACAGACCATTGTCCACAGCAAACTACCCAGCCTTCAGGAGAACAGTGACCATGACACCACACAACCCTGCCACAGCAACCTCTGCAAGATGTGCCAGATCATCGACACTGATGCCATCATCTCACGTGAGAACATCACCCACTAGGTACACAGTACATACTCTTGCAACTTGGCCAACGCTGTCTACCTGATAGGCTCCAGGAAAGGATATCCCGAGGTATGGTACATTTGGGAGACCATGCAGACACTACAACAACAGATGAATGAACACCACTCGATAATCACCAGGCAGGAGTGTTCTGTTCCTGTTGGGGAACACTTCAGCAGTCACAAGCATTCGGCCTCTAATCTTCGGGTAAGCTTTCTCCAAGGTGGCCTCCATGATATGACAGCGCAGAGTCACTGAGCAGAGACTGATAGCCAAGTCCTGCACACATGAGGACGGCCTCAACTGGGGTTTTGGGTTCATGTCACACTATCTGTAACCCCATGATTTGCCTGGGCTTGCAAAATCTCACTAGCTGTCCTGGCTAGAGACAATACACATCTCTTTAACCTGTGCTTAACCCTTTCTCCACTCACATTGTCTGTACCTTTAAGACTTGATTACCTGCTGAGACTTGCATTCCAATCATTATCTTGTAAATTGAGTTTGTGTCTATATATGCCCTGTTTGTGAACACAACTCCCATTCACCTGATGAAGGGGGCAGTGCTTCGAAAAGCTTGTGGCTTGTGCTACCAAATAAACCTGTTGGACTTTAACCTGGTGTTGTGAGACTTCTTATTGTGCTTACCCCAGTCCAACGCCGGCATCTCCACATCATTTCTTAACTATAGCATCAGAATGGAGTGACCAGGACAGGTTGTTGGCGATCTGGACACCTAAAAAGTTGAAGCCTTTGACCATTTCTACTTCATCCCCGTTGATACAGATTGGGGCATGCCCTCCACTGTGCTTCCTGAAGCCAGTAACTATTTCTTTCTTTCTGTTGACATTAAGGGAGAGATTATTGTCATTGCACCAGTTCACCAGGTTCTCTAACTCAGTCTCTATCCCTGTGCTTCATCATTGTTTGAGATGCAACCCACAATGGTAGTGTCATCAGCAAACTTGGAAATCAAATTGGAGGAGAACTTGGCCACAAAGTCATAGGTATATAAGGAGTATAGTAAGGGGATGGGGACACAGCCTTGTGGAGCACTGATGTTGAGGATGATCGTGGGGGAGATGTTATTATTTATCCTTACTGAAGCGGCCTACGGGTTAGGAAGTCTAGGTTCCAGTTGCAGAGGGAAGAACAAACCCCAGGCCATTAGCTTTTAGACGTGAGTCTTGTCGGAAAAATGATGTTAAAGGCTGAGCTGTGGTCTACGAATAGGAGTTTGACATAGCTATCCCTGTTATCTAGGTGTTCTGGGGTTGTGTGTAGGGCAGGGAGATGGCATCTGCTGTGGACCTGTTGCGGCAGTAGGCAAACTGATTGAATCCATTCAATCTGGGAGGCAGGAATTGATTTGTGCCATGACTAACCTTTTGAAGCACTTCATAACGATGGATGTTACTGGTCATTTTTCTTTGGTACTGGGATGATTGTCATCTTCTTGAAGCAGGTAGGTACCTCAGATTGTTGTAAAGAGAGGTTGAAGATGGCTGCGAATACCCCCAGCAGCTGATCTGGACAGGCTCTGAGTACTCATCCAGGTACCCCATCTGGGCCAGTTGCTTCCTGTGGGTTGACTTTTGAGAAGGCTGATCTGATGTTGGCAATGGTGACCTCAGATATAGGTTCATCCAAGGCTTTTAGGATGGACGGTGTGCTCTTGGTGACCTCTTGCTCAAAATGGGCAGAGAATGTATTGAGCTCATTGGGGAGGGGTGCATTGGAACTGGCGATTTCAGCAGCTTTCATCTTGTATCCTGTTATGATTGCAGACATTGCGATTGTCAGCGGGAATGGGTGTGGCCAGCCTGGGATTTTAGTTTGCTCTGGTACTATCTTTTGGCATCTTTGCTGGATCTCTGTAGATCATATCTGTCTTTCTTGTACAGGACAAGGTTGCCTGACTTGAATGCCTCAGACCTGGACTTAAGCAGGCAGTGGGTATCCCTGTTGATCCATGGTTTCCAATTGGGAAACATGAAAATGTGCTTCTTTGGCACAGTATTCACATGAAGTCAGTCACTGTAGTGCCATACTTGTTCAGGCTGGTCGCAGAGTTTTTCAATAATAACCAGTCTGCTGACTCGAAGCAGTCCCGTAGGAGATCAACTGATTCCTCAGAGCAACATTCCATGACTTTCTTTGATGGATTGTAACGTTTCACTTTCAGAGAGTGTGCTGCACTGACAGGGGTGTTCAGAGTGAGAGTGTGCTGCACTGACAGGGGTGTTCAGAGTGAGAGTGTGCTGCACTGACAGGGGTGTTCAGAGTGAGAGTGTGCTGCACTGACAGGGGTGTTCAGAGTGAGAGTGTGCTGCACTGACAGGGGTGTTCAGAGTGAGAGTGTGCTGCACTGACAGGGGTGTTCAGAGTGAGAGTGTGCTGCACTGACAGGGGTGTTCAGAGTGAGAGTGTGCTGCACTGACAGTGGGGTTCAGAGTGAGAGTGTGCTGCACTGACAGGGGTGTTCAGAGTGAGAGTGTGCTGCACTGACAGGGTGTTCAGAGTGAGAGTGTGCTGCACTGACAGGGGTGTTCAGAGTGAGAGTGTGCTGCACTGACAGTGTTCAGAGTGAGAGTGTGCTGCACTGACAGGGGTGTTCAGAGTGAGAGTGTGCTGCACCGACAGGGGTGTTCAGAGTGAGAGTGTGCTGCACCGACAGGGGTGTTCAGAGTGAGAGTGTGCTGCACCGACAGGGGTGTTCAGAGTGAGAGTGTGCTGCACTGACAGGGGTGTTCAGAGTGAGAGTGTGCTGCACTGACAGGGGTATTCAGAGTGAGAGTGTGCTGCACTGACAGGGGTGTTCAGAGTGAGAGTGTGCTGCACTGACAGGGGTGTTCAGAGTGAGAGTGTGCTGCACTGACAGGGGTGTTCAGAGTGAGAGTGTGCTGCACTGACAGGGGTGTTCAGAGTGAGAGTGTGCTGCACTGACAGGGGTGTTCAGAGTGAGAGTGTGCTACACTGACAGGGTGTTCAGAGTGAGAGTGTGCTGCGCTGACAGGGGTGTTCAGAGTGAGAGTGTGCTGCACTGACAGGGGTGTTCAGAGTGAGAGTGTGCTGCACTGACAGTGTTCAGAGTGAGAGTGTGCTGCACTGACAGGGGTATTCAGAGTGAGAGTGTGCTGCACTGACAGGGGTGTTCAGAGTGAGAGTGTGCTGCACTGACAGGGGTGTTCAGAGTGAGAGTGTGCTGCACTGACAGGGGTGTTCAGAGTGAGAGTGTGCTGCACTGACAGGGGTGTTCAGAGTGAGAGTGTGCTGCACTGACAGGGGTGTTCAGAGTGAGAGTGTGCTGCACTGACAGGGGGGTTCAAAGTGAGAGTGTGCTGCACTGACAGGGGTGTTCAAAGTGAGAGTGTGCTGCACTGACAGGGGTGTTCAGAGTGAGAGTGTGCTGCACTGACAGGGGTGTCCAGAGTGAGAGTGTGCTGCACTAACAGGGGTGTCCAGAGTGAGAGTGTGCTGCACTGACAGGGGGGTTCAGAGTGAGAGTGTGCTGCACTGACAGGGGTGTTCAGAGTGAGAGTGTGCTGCACTGACAGGGGTGTTCAGAGTGAGAGTGTGCTGCACTGACAGGGGTGTTCAGAGTGAGAGTGTGCTGCACTGACAGGGGTGTTCAGAGTGAGAGTGTGCTACACTGACAGGGGTGTTCAGAGTGAGAGTGTGCTGCACTGACAGGGGTGTTCAGAGTGAGAGTGTGCTGCACTGACAGTGTTCAGAGTGAGAGTGTGCTGCACTGACAGTGTTCAGAGTGAGAGTGTGCTGCACTGACAGGGGTGTTCAGAGTGAGAGTGTGCTGCACTGACAGGGGTGTTCAGAGTGAGAGTGTGCTGCACTGACAGGGGGGTTCAGAGTGAGAGTGTGCTGCACTGACAGTGTTCAGAGTGAGAGTGTACTGCACTGACAGTGTTCAGAGTGAGAGTGTGCTACACTGACAGGGGGGTTCAGAGTGAGAGTGTACTGCACTGACAGTGTTCAGAGTGAGAGTGTGCTGCACTGACAGGGGTGTTCAGAGTGAGAGTGTGCTGCACTGACAGTGTTCAGAGTGAGAGTGTGCTGCACTGACAGGGGGGTTCAAAGTGAGAGTGTGCTGCACTGACAGGGGTGTTCAGAGTGAGAGTGTGCTGCACTGACAGGGGTGTTCAGAGTGAGAGTGTGCTGCACTGACAGGGGTGTTCAGAGTGAGAGTGTGCTGCACTGACAGGGGTGTTCAGAGTGAGAGTGTGCTGCAGTGACAGGGGTGTTCAGAGTGAGAGTGTGCTGCACTGACAGGGGTGTTCAGAGTGAGAGTGTGCTGCAGTGACAGGGGTGTTCAGAGTGAGAGTGTGCTGCACCGACAGGGGTGTTCAGAGTGAGAGTGTGCTGCACTGACAGGGGGGTTCAGAGTGAGAGTGTGCTGCACTGACAGGGGGGTTCAGAGTGAGAGTGTGCTGCACTGACAGGGGTGTTCAGAGTGAGAGTGTGCTGCACTGACAGGGGTGTTCAGAGTGAGAGTGTGCTGCACTGACAGTGTTCAGAGTGAGAGTGTGCTGCACTGACAGGGGGGTTCAAAGTGAGAGTGTGCTGCACTGACAGGGGTGTTCAGAGTGAGAGTGTGCTGCAGTGACAGGGGTGTTCAGAGTGAGAGTGTGCTACACTGACAGGGTGTTCAGAGTGAGAGTGTGCTGCGCTGACAGGGGTGTTCAGAGTGAGAGTTTGCTGCACCGACAGGGGTGTTCAGAGTGAGAGTGTGCTGCACTGACAGGGGTGTTCAGAGTGAGAGTGTGCTGCAGTGACAGGGGTGTTCAGAGTGAGAGTGTGCTACACTGACAGGGTGTTCAGAGTGAGAGTGTGCTGCGCTGACAGGGGTGTTCAGAGTGAGAGTTTGCTGCACCGACAGGGGTGTTCAGAGTGAGAGTGTGCTGCACTGACAGGGGTGTTCAGAGTGAGAGTGTGCTGCACTGACAGGGGTGTTCAGAGTGAGAGTGTGCTGCACTGACAGTGTTCAGAGTGAGAGTGTGCTGCACTAACAGGGGTGTTCAGAGTGAGAGTGTGCTGCACTGACAGGGGTGTTCAGAGTGAGAGTGTGCTGCACTGACAGGGGTGTTCAGAGTGAGAGTGTGCTGCACTGACAGGGGTGTTCAGAGTGAGAGTGTGCTGCACTGACAGGGTGTTCAGAGTGAGAGTGTGCTGCGCTGACAGGGGTGTTCAGAGTGAGAGTTTGCTGCACCGACAGGGGTGTTCAGAGTGAGAGTGTGCTGCACTGACAGGGGTGTTCAGAGTGAGAGTGTGCTGCACTGACAGGGGTGTTCAGAGTGAGAGTGTGCTGCACTGACAGGGTGTTCAGAGTGAGAGTGTGCTGCACTGACAGGGGTGTTCAGAGTGAGAGTGTGCTGCGCTGACAGGGGTGTTCAGAGTGAGAGTTTGCTGCACCGACAGGGGTGTTCAGAGTGAGAGTGTGCTGCACTGACAGGGGTGTTCAGAGTGAGAGTGTGCTGCACTGACAGTGTTCAGAGTGAGAGTGTGCTGCACTGACAGGGGTGTTCAGAGTGAGAGTGTGCTGCACTGACAGGGGTGTTCAGAGTGAGAGTGTGCTGCAACGACAGGGGTGTTCAGAGTGAGAGTGTGCTGCACTGACAGGGGTGTTCAGAGTGAGAGTGTGCTGCACTGACAGGGGTGTTCAGAGTGAGAGTGTGCTGCACTGACAGGGGTGTTCAGAGTGAGAGTGTGCTGCACTGACAGTGTTCAGAGTGAGAGTGTGCTGCACTGACAGTGTTCAGAGTGAGAGTGTGCTGCACTGACAGGGGGGTTCAAAGTGAGAGTGTGCTGCACTGACAGGGGTGTTCAGAGTGAGAGTGTGCTGCACTGACAGGGGTGTCCAGAGTGAGAGTGTGCTGCACTAACAGGGGTGTCCAGAGTGAGAGTGTGCTGCACTGACAGGGGGGTTCAGAGTGAGAGTGTGCTGCACTGACAGGGGTGTTCAGAGTGAGAGTGTGCTGCACTGACAGGGGTGTTCAGAGTGAGAGTGTGCTGCACTGACAGGGGTGTTTAGAGTGAGAGTGTGCTGCAATGACAGGTGTGTTCAGAGTGAGAGTGTGCTGCACTGACAGGGGTGTTCAGAGTGAGAGTGTGCTGCACTGACAGGGGTGTTCAGAGTGAGAGTGTGCTGCACTGACAGGGGTGTTCAGAGTGAGAGTGTGCTGCACTGACAGGGGTGTTCAGAGTGAGAGTGTGCTGCACTGACAGGGGTGTTCAGAGTGAGAGTGTGCTGCACTGACAGGGGTGTTCAGAGTGAGAGTGTGCTGCACTGACAGGGGTGTTCAGAGTGAGAGTGTGCTGCACTGACAGGGGTGTTCAGAGTGAGAGTGTGCTGCACTGACAGGGGTGTTCAGAGTGAGAGTGTGCTGCACTGACAGGGGTGTTCAGAGTGAGAGTGTGCTGCACTGACAGTGGTGTTCAGAGTGAGAGTGTGCTGCACTGACAGGGGTGTTCAGAGTGAGAGTGTGCTGCACTGACAGGGGTGTTCAGAGTGAGAGTGTGCTGCACTGACAGGGGGGTTCAGAGTGAGAGTGTGCTGCACTGACAGTGTTCAGAGTGAGAGTGTGCTGCACTGACAGTGTTCAGAGTGAGAGTGTGCTGCACTGACAGGGGTGTTCAGAGTGAGAGTGTGCTGCACTGACAGGGGTGTTCAGAGTGAGAGTGTGCTGCACTGACAGGGGTGTTCAGAGTGAGAGTGTGCTGCACTGACAGGGGTGTTCAGAGTGAGAGTGTGCTGCACTGACAGGGGTGTTCAGAGTGAGAGTGTGCTGCACTGACAGGGGTGTTCAGAGTGAGAGTGTGCTGCACTGACAGGGGTGTTCAGAGTGAGAGTGTGCTGCACTGACAGGGGGGTTCAGAGTGAGAGTGTGCTGCACTGACAGTGTTCAGAGTGAGAGTGTGCTGCACTGACAGTGTTCAGAGTGAGAGTGTGCTGCACTGACAGGGGTGTTCAGAGTGAGAGTGTGCTGCACTGACAGGGGTGTTCAGAGTGAGAGTGTGCTGCACTGACAGGGGTGTTCAGAGTGAGAGTGTGCTGCACTGACAGGGGTGTTCAGAGTGAGAGTGTGCTGCACTGACAGGGGTGTTCAGAGTGAGAGTGTGCTGCACTGACAGGGGTGTTCAGAGTGAGAGTGTGCTGCACTGACAGGGGTGTTCAGAGTGAGAGTGTGCTGCACTGACAGTGTTCAGAGTGAGAGTGTGCTGCACTGACAGTGTTCAGAGTGAGAGTGTGCTGCACTGACAGGGGTGTTCAGAGTGAGAGTGTGCTGCACTGACAGGGGTGTTCAGAGTGAGAGTGTGCTGCACTGACAGGGGTGTTCAGAGTGAGAGTGTGCTGCACTGACAGGGGTGTTCAGAGTGAGAGTGTGCTGCACTGACAGGGGTGTTCAGAGTGAGAGTGTGCTGCACTGACAGGGGTGTTCAGAGTGAGAGTGTGCTGCACTGACAGGGGTGTTCAGAGTGAGAGTGTGCTGCACTGACAGGGGTGTTCAGAGTGAGAGTGTGCTGCACTGACAGTGTTCAGAGTGAGAGTGTGCTGCACTGACAGTGTTCAGAGTGAGAGTGTGCTGCACTGACAGGGGTGTTCAGAGTGAGAGTGTGCTGCACTGACAGTGGGGTTCAGAGTGAGAGTGTGCTGCACTGACAGGGGGGTTCAGAGTGAGAGTGTGCTGCACTGACAGTGTTCAGAGTGAGAGTGTGCTGCACTGACAGTGTTCAGAGTGAGAGTGTGCTGCACTGACAGTGTTCAGAGTGAGAGTGTGCTGCACTGACAGGGGTGTTCAGAGTGAGAGTGTGCTGCACTGACAGTGTTCAGAGTGAGAGTGTGCTGCACTGACAGGGGTGTTCAGAGTGAGAGTGTGCTGCACTGACAGGGGTGTTCAGTGTGAGAGTGTGCTGCACTGACAGTGTTCAGAGTGAGAGTGTGCTGCACTGACAGTGTTCAGAGTGAGAGTGTGCTGCACTGTCAGGGGTATTCAGAGTGAGAGTGTGCTGCACTGACAGGGGTGTTCAGAGTGAGAGTGTGCTGCACTGACAGGGGTGTTCAGAGTGAGAGTGTGCTGCACTGACAGGGGTGTTCAGAGTGAGAGTGTGCTGCACTGACAGTGTTCAGAGTGAGAGTGTGCTGCACTGACAGGGGTGTTCAGAGTGAGAGTGTGCTGCACTGACAGGGGTGTTCAGAGTGAGAGTGTGCTGCACTGACAGGGTGTTCAGAGTGAGAGTGTGCTGCACTGACAGGGGTGTTCAGAGTGAGAGTGTGCTGCACTGACAGGGGTGTTCAGAGTGAGAGTGTGCTGCACTGACAGTGTTCAGAGTGAGAGTGTGCTGCACTGACAGGGTATTCAGAGTGAGAGTGTGCTGCACTGACAGGGTGTTCAGAGTGAGAGTGTGCTGCACTGACAGGGTGTTCAGAGTGAGAGTGTGCTGCACTGACAGGGTATTCAGAGTGAGAGTGTGCTGCACTGACAGGGTGTTCAGAGTGAGAGTGTGCTGCACTGACAGTGTTCAGAGTGAGAGTGTGCTGCACTGACAGGGGTGTTCAGAGTGAGAGTGTGCTGCACTGACAGGGGTGTTCAGAGTGAGAGTGTGCTGCACTGACAGGGGTGTTCAGAGTGAGAGTGTGCTGCACTGACAGGGGTGTTCAGAGTGAGAGTGTGCTGCACTGACAGTGTTCAGAGTGAGAGTGTGCTGCACTGACAGTGTTCAGAGTGAGAGTGTGCTGCACTGTCAGGGGTATTCAGAGTGAGAGTGTGCTGCACTGACAGGGGTGTTCAGAGTGAGAGTGTGCTGCACTGACAGGGGTGTTCAGAGTGAGAGTGTGCTACACTGACAGGGGTGTTCAGAGTGAGAGTGTGCTGCACTGACAGGGGTGTTCAGAGTGAGAGTGTGCTGCACTGACAGGGTGTTCAGAGTGAGAGTGTGCTGCACTGACAGGGGTGTTCAGAGTGAGAGTGTGCTGCACTGACAGGGGTGTTCAGAGTGAGAGTGTGCTGCACTGACAGTGTTCAGAGTGAGAGTGTGCTGCACTGACAGGGGTGTTCAGAGTGAGAGTGTGCTGCACTGACAGGGGTGTTCAGAGTGAGAGTGTGCTGCACTGACAGGGTGTTCAGAGTGAGAGTGTGCTGCACTGACAGGGGTGTTCAGAGTGAGAGTGTGCTGCACTGACAGGGGTGTTCAGAGTGAGAGTGTGCTGCACTGACAGTGTTCAGAGTGAGAGTGTGCTGCACTGACAGGGTATTCAGAGTGAGAGTGTGCTGCACTGACAGGGTGTTCAGAGTGAGAGTGTGCTGCACTGACAGGGTGTTCAGAGTGAGAGTGTGCTGCACTGACAGGGTATTCAGAGTGAGAGTGTGCTGCACTGACAGGGTGTTCAGAGTGAGAGTGTGCTGCACTGACAGTGTTCAGAGTGAGAGTGTGCTGCACTGACAGGGGTGTTCAGAGTGAGAGTGTGCTGCACTGACAGGGGTGTTCAGAGTGAGAGTGTGCTGCACTGACAGGGGTGTTCAGAGTGAGAGTGTGCTGCACTGACAGGGGTGTTCAGAGTGAGAGTGTGCTGCACTGACAGTGTTCAGAGTGAGAGTGTGCTGCACTGACAGGGTATTCAGAGTGAGAGTATGCTGCACTGACAGGGGTGTTCAGAGTGAGAGTGTGCTGCACTGACAGGGGGGTTCAGAGTGAGAGTGTGCTGCACTGACAGGGGTGTTCAGAGTGACAGTGTGCTGCACTGACAGGGGTGTTCAGAGTGAGAGTGTGCTGCACTGACAGGGGTGTTCAGAGTGAGAGTGTGTTGCACTGACAGGGGTGTTCAGAGTGAGAGTGTGCTGCACTGACAGGGGTGTTCAGAGTGAGAGTGTGCCGCACTGACAGGGGTGTTCAGAGTGAGAGTGAGCTGCACTGACAGTGTTCAGAGTGAGAGTGTGCTGCACTGACAGGGGTGTTCAGAGTGAGAGTGTGCTGCACTGACAGGGGTGTTCAGAGTGAGAGTGTGCTGCACTGACAGTGTTCAGAGTGAGAGTGTGCTGCACTGACAGGGTATTCAGAGTGAGAGTGTGCTGCACTGACAGGGGTGTTCAGAGTGAGAGTGTGCTGCACTGACAGGGGTGTTCAGAGTGAGAGTGTGCTCCACTGACAGGGGTGTTCAGAGTGAGAGTGTGCTGCACTGACAGTGTTCAGAGTGAGAGTGTGCTGCACTGACAGGGGTGTTCAGAGTGAGAGTGTGCTCCACTGACAGGGGTGTTCAGAGTGAGAGTGTGCTGCACTGACAGTGTTCAGAGTGAGAGTGTGCTGCACTGACAGGGGGGTTCAGAGTGAGAGTGTGCTGCACTGACAGGGGTGTTCAGAGTGAGAGTGTGCTCCACTGACAGGGGTGTTCAGAGTGAGAGTGTGCTGCACTGACAGTGTTCAGAGTGAGAGTGTGCTGCACTGACAGGGGTGTTCAGAGTGAGAGTGTGCTGCACTGACAGTGTTCAGAGTGAGAGTGTGCTGCACTGACAGGGGTGTTCAGAGTGAGAGTGTGCTGCACTGACAGGGGTGTTCAGAGTGAGAGTGTGCTGCACCGATAGGGGTGTTCATTTGAGGTGATAACCTGTCTTTCAGGTGGATGTTAAAGATACCATGGCAAAACTTCAGAGAAGAGCAGGTGTGTTCTGCCCAGTCTTTATTCCTCAATCTACATTTCTAAGGCAGGTTATCTTGTCATGATCCCATTGCTGTTCATGGGAGCTTGCAGTCTACATTGACCACACTACCACAGTGACTACACTTTGAAAAGAATAACATTGGCTGGAACATTGCGGTTGAACTCACTGAGGTTGTGAAATGTGTGAGACATATGCAAGCCTTTTCTCTTGTATGATAACAAGTAAACTCATTCAGAGAACGTGGAACAATATATTATAACATTAGATTTTGGCAAGGTTGGGGGTTCAGAGCTGGGGGAAGGGGAGTTGTGTGTGATTAAAAGAATACATACACACAAAAACAATTCTGGTGCAGGGAAGGGTTTATCACTGCTCTCCGATCTACTTCGTAGTCTTTATCAGGTGTGTGATGAGGTTTTGCCAGGAATGTTCAATAATTGTTTTACACAAAGCACCTTCCTCACCTCACAGAAACACAGACTAATAGTCTACAATCAATTACTAACCCTCTGCAGACACAGTGTATAAGCAAATTAATTTAATGTTTATTTAGCGCTTGTTCAGGTGCAGGACTGACTGGGAATGAGAACTGTGTACCCGTGAAGGCGTTGTCTTTACACTGAACCTGTGACCTCTGCCACCAGTAGCAGGCTGTCAATCAAATCAATTGGATTGTAATGTCCCTGTGGAGGCGGGGTTGCAGCTAAATAGTAATCTGTGGATTTACAGTACAAAGCTTCCTCTTCCTTCTCTAAATCACCATCTTTTAATTACATTTTTTCCAGGGCTACCACCTTCCTGCCACATCCAAACCCAGGAATGAAACTTAGGAATGGACTTCATGCCATTCTACCAGTCGCAGAAAGACACATTCCAGTTACAACCCACCCATCTCCCAATAATCCAGGGAGTTTCCTCACTTGTGTACATCAGGAAGCTGTGCAAAGTAACTCGCAGGTGAAGAACTCGATTGTGACCCTCAGCACAGCCTCGTCATGTCTCCCCCTTTTCTGCATTCACATCAGCTAACAGCACAATACAGTAACCTGGCTGTTTTATAACAGTCCCTCCCAACTTCACTCCAACAAGCTGAATTCTTCAAGGAATTCAAGGAGACAGGATCTGAAGGGGTGGAGGAGAAATAGGCAGAAAGCAGGGTAACTAAATAAAAACTCTCATCCTTGCTTCATTAACCAATGAAATGACCATTGTGGTGAAATTCTGTTTGTTTCATTCACAATATGGAGATGCCGGTGTTGGACTGGGGTAAACACAGTAAGAAGTCTCACAACACCAGGTTAAAGACCAACAAGTTTATTTGGTAGTAAACATAAGAACATAAGAAATAGGAGCAGGAGTAGGCCATCTAGCCCTTCGAGCCTGCCCCGCCATTCAATAAGATCATGGCTGATCTGTCGCTGCTCAGTTCCACTTTCCTGCTTTCTCCCCATAACCCTTAATCCCCTCTCTTATCAAAAACCCATCAACCCACGTCTTAAAAATATTTAGCGAGGCAGCCTCCACCACTTCAACGGGCAGAGAATTCCAAAGATTCACCACCCTTTGAGTGAAGAAGTTCCTCCTCAACTCCGTTCTAAACTGTCCCCTTTTTATCTTGAGGCTGTGCCCCCTAGTCCTACTGTCTTTTTTGAGCGGGAAGAGTCTCTCCACCTCTATCCTATCCATCCCATTCATCATCTTATACGTCTCAATGAGATCTCCCCTCATTCTTCTAAACTCTAACGAGTACAAGCCTGGTTTATTCAGCCTCTCCTCATAGCTCAACCCCCTCAACTCTGGCATCAGCCTAGTAAACCTCCTCTGTACTCCCTCCAAGGCCAAAATATCCTCGCGTAAGTACGGCGACTAAAACTGCACACAGTACTCCAGCTGCGGCCTCACCAATGCCCTATACAGCTGCAGCAAGACCTCCCTACTTTTATATTCAATCCCCCTCGCTATGAAGGCCAGCATCCCATTCGCCTTCCTGATCACCTGCTGCACCTGCAAGCTGGGTTTTTGCGACTCATGCACAAGGACCCCGAGGTCCCTCTGCACCGTTGCCACTAACGTTTGGGGTTTGCCCCTTTGTCGGGTGAGTGGGAGTTCTGATCACAAACAGAGCATATAAAGACACACACAGTTCACAGAATACTGATTAGAATGTGAGTTTTACAGCTAATCAAGTCTTAAAGGTGCAGATAATGTGAATGGAGGTACACTAAGCATAGGTTAAAGAGATGTGTATTGTCTCCAGAAGGACAGTAAGTGAGATGTTGCAAGCCCAAGCAAGTCATAGGGGTTACAGATAGTGTGACATGAACCCAAGATCCTGGTTGAGGCCGTCCTCATGTGTGCGGAACTTGGCTAGTTTCTGCTCAGCAACTCTGCTGTCGTGTGTCGTGAAGGTCGCCTTGGAGAATGTTTACCCGAAGATCAGAGGCTGAATGCCTGCGACCGCTGAAGCGTTTGCCAACAGGAAGGGAACAGTATTTGCCTGGTGATTGTCGAGCAGTGTTCATTCATCCGTTGTCTTAATGTCTGCATCATTTCCGCAATGCGCCATACTTCGGGACACCCTTTCCCGCAGTGTATCAGGTAGATAACATTGGCCAAGTTGCAAGAGTATGTGCCATGCAATATCTCACTTACTGTCCTGGCTGAGGACAATACACATCTCTTTAACCGATGCTTAATGCTATCTCCACTCACACTATCTGCACCTTTAAGACTTGATTAGCTGTAAAGACTCACATTCTAATCAGTATTCTGTAAACTGTGTTTGTCTTTATATATCCTGTTAGTGATCAGACTCACCTGATGAAGGGATAAACCCCGAAAGCAAGTGGTATTTACTGCCAAATAAACCTGTGGACTTTAACCTGGTGTTGTGATATTTCTTACTGTGTTTCATTCATGACAGAGGCTCATTAATACAGTGCAGAGTGCACACTGCATTTAAGAAAGATAAAAAATAGACTGCATTTATATGGCGCCTTTCATGATGCCAGGATGTCCCATGTCACTCTGGAGTGTATACAGAGGGACACTCTGGAGTGTGTACAGAGGGACATTACAGCATGTACTAAAGCATATACAGAAGGATACTGGAGTGTGTTCAGGGAGTATATGCAGAGAGCTGGACCCTATACAGAATGATACAGAGTATGTACAGAAGGAACGGTGGAGTACATACAGAGGGATACATTGGACTGTATACAGAGGGACACAAGAGGGTATGCATAGAAATGCACAGTGGGACGTGGAAAATGAGCATAGCTACATGTATAAAGTGGGTACTGGGACATTTACAGAGGGCACACATTGCTGCACACACCTTGGGAGGTTCACTGGCACAGAAGTAGTTTCTTCTATGGTAGATTTGGCAGTAGATGAGATATTTGACTTGATACAAACCCTGGCAAGCTTTCCAAGACCAGCAATGTTGAATAGTTTTCAACTGGATATGATAGTGTTCCAGGGGTGTTCAGTGAAAAGAGGGAGGGAGTGAGGAATGGTTGGGGAGGTTTTGAGGGGTGGGGGGAAATGGGTGCAATCACAGGATTCTAATGTCTGGGGCAGTTTGAATGATCAGGCAGCACCTCTATCCACAGAAAATCTCCCACATCTTCCTCCCCATTCCAATGGCTTTCGGAACTGTAATTCTGATCTTCTGTGTTAAGATATTGCTACAAAAAAGTTTGATTTGTCTCACAAAGGGTTAACTTCGATGAGTTTTGACTTAACATTTAAAGCCAGCACTCACGAAATCCAAATTGTTGCCATAACCATTTAGAATGTTAATTAGAATAGTTCCCTGGTGGGTCTCCAGATGGAATAGTCATCAAAGTGGGTATTTTTGCATTGCTACATTAGCTTTGAGACAATGAGGTTAGTTAGGTTTGCTTTGAAGTATCTCTCGACATTGTGATACATAGATTTTCGTTCAATATACCCAGCAGAAGGGCTCGGCTGAACAAAACATACAAGGGCCATGGGGTCCCACATCAAGGAAGGCCACAGTTTCATGCAGTGTGGCAACTTCAGTTGCGCATTAGATGTCAGATGTGGCTCAGTGGGTAGCACTGCCTCTGAATCAGGGGACCCTGGGTTTCTACCACACTCAAGAGATTTCAGCACACAATCCCAGTTCACCCATCACACAATCCCAGACAGAGTATCACAAAATCCCGGATAGTGTATCACACAGTCCCAATCCACGTATCATATAATTCCAACTCATGTATAACACAATCCCAATTTGCATAACACACAATCCCAATTCATATAACACACAATCCTAGATAGTGTAACACACAATCCCAAATCGCATATCATACAATCCAAATTCAGGTATCACACAATCTTAATTCACGTATCACACAATCCCAAATTGCATATCACACAATTCCAATTCACGTATCACACAATCCCAATTCATGTAACACAAAATCCTGGATGGTGTAACACACAATCCCAATTTGCATAACACACAATCCTAATTTGCGTAACACACAATCCAAGATCGCATAACACGCAATCCCAGATAGTGTAACACGCAATCCCTGATAGATTAACACAATGTCCCTAATAGAGTACCACACAATCCCTGATAAATTAACACACAATCCCAGATAGCGTATCACACAATCCCAGATAGCGTATCACACAATCCCGGATAGCGTATCACACAATCCTGGATAGCGTATCACACAATCCCGGATAGCATATCACACAATCCCGGATAGAATAACACACAGTCCCTGATCGTGTATCACACAATCCTGGATAGAGTAACACACAATCACTGATGGCGTACTGCACAATCTTTTCCGGGAGTGAGGAAGATCTCACCAGATATCTGGCCCCGGTAATATCACGAAAGGCAAAAAATTGAGCGCAAGCCCAATTTTGTGCTTATCTCGTGATCATATTGCTCGCCCCGCCCATCGACCGCAGGACAAAAGGGTAAGATTGCCCTCATTGACTTCCTCCACTGTATGGTCAGAAATGTGGATGTTTGTTGATGATTGCACAGTGTTGAGTTCCATTGCAACTCTTCAGATACTGAAGTAGTCTGTGACCACCGAAAGGAAAACCAAGACAACATTCAGGTTTGAGCTTGTATCTGCCAAGAATACTCATGTTACACAAATAAATAACCGTCTCCAACAAGAGACAATTTGAGTTGATATTCAACAGCATTACTATCACTGAATCCTCCACATCCTGGGCTTACCTGCAACTACCTACCACTTAGAAGGACAAGGGCAGTAGATGGCTGGGGACACCACCACTTGCAAGTTCCCCTCCAAGCCACACACCATCTTGGCTTGGAACTCTATTACTGTTCTTTCACTGTCTACCGCTGGGGCTAAATCCTCAAACCCCCTCCTTAACCAACAGCACTGTGGGTGTATCTACACCACGTGCAGTGGTTCAAGAAGGCACCCACCACCACCTTCTCAAGGAACAATTGGTAATCCAACAGTAAATAATTTCAAAAAGTACTTTTGAAATCAAGTCTAAGTATTGCAATGTCAGCAGCACAGAAGATGTTGCTTGAGGGATAAATACCGTTCAGTATCCCAGGAAGAA
This sequence comes from Prionace glauca, assembly GCA_037974335.1. Classification (NCBI taxonomy): domain Eukaryota; kingdom Metazoa; phylum Chordata; class Chondrichthyes; order Carcharhiniformes; family Carcharhinidae; genus Prionace; species Prionace glauca. Next base: position 23,907,857 of record CM075738.1, on the reverse strand, counting down.
CTTCATTGCTCTTCTTTCCAAAGATGGTCATGGAATTGTTTACATCCACACCACAGAGTATTCAGGTACTCACTTTCACATCTTCTTCAAAGGATATTCCCTCTGACACAGTAGCACTCCTTCAATGCTGCATTGGGAACATCGACCTTCATGACATGGTTAAGTCTCTGGAATTGGACCTAAACCCATATCCCACTGATCCAGAGTGTTCCCACTGAGCCTCAGAGGACACAGGACAAGAGGGAGGTTTTTTTATTGGTGGATACAGAGAGAGGCAGAGAGATTTAGGAAGGGAATTCCAGAGTTCATGTCCTGGGCCTTAGTACCTTCCAAATTATCCCAAAGAGGGTTGGGGATCGTACAAATGTTTGGGATCTGAGAGAGAGAGAGAGAAAAAATGAATGAGTAGACTTTCCCTGATTGTGCCTGGTGTCTGTATTTTAAAGGGCTTTGAAGAGAATGAAGCTGTGGATCACAATTATCAGTGACAGATGGTGTAACCAAACTTCAGTCATCCTGAATAGACCCTTAAACACACAGTAATGGAGAGTCGTGACATAATCACAGCACCAGAAAGGCATCAATGCCTGTGGTACAATAGAGAACAGGACCGTGGACACAGCCCTGAACAAAGGATGAGCTAACAGCAGAGAATTTCATAGATAACACAAAACGCCATCAGAATATATCAGGCAAAAATAAAGCATGAGATAGAACGAGAATTAAATTCCAAACAAACTGAGACCGGAGCGATAGGGAGACAAGATAGAGCACAGATTGAGACTAGGGCAGTTAACAGACTGATAGTTAACCAGTGACTTGAACACTGATATTACACAACAGACCACAGTATATATAGTGTATATCTGAACAGACTATTTAACTTACTGATAATAGAACATGACACATTGAGAGGAGAACTCCAAAGCTGCATTAAATGGACTGAAAATGTGCAATAAATACACAGGGAACATTAAATAGACTGATGATAGAGCACTGGATAAAACTGGTAAGAAAAGAGCTCTGAGCATCCTGAGAACAGATGAAACTAATAGACTACAGAGCATTAAAGACACAAAATAAAAGCTAAATGAGGATAGAACACGAAACAGAGGGGAAAGAGCACTTTGTGGAACAGAACACTTACCACACTTAGAACACTGCACCTTCACTGAATCAATCAATAACTCACTGAGAAGATCGATAACTCACTGAGAATGTCGCACTACATTTCCTGAGAATAAAGCACTGCACAAACACAAAACCATTTAATACATTGCTGATGAAGCACTCGATGTTCTGTAGCGGGAATTTGAAACATGGAGAGTGTAGCAGGCCACACTTCCTCACTTGTCCACTCTGAACTGTAAAGCTGCTGGGAGTGAGGGACAAAACCAAAACACGGGGGCTTGAGTCAGTTCCATTGGTTTTCATTCATCTGTGGGATGTGTGTGTCACTGGCTAGACTGGCATTTATTTTCCATCCCTAATTGCCCTTGAAAAGGTGAGCTGCCTTCTTGAATTGTCACAGGCCCTGAGGTATAGGCACACCCACGGTGCTGTTAACGAGGTAGTTCCAGGATCTTAATTCAGCGACAGTGAAGGGACGGTGATATGTTTCTGAGTCATGTCCGAAGTGAGTGACTTGGAGGGGAACCTCCAGGTAGAGGCTTTCCCATTTTTTCTGCTGCCCTTGACTTTCTAAATGGTGGTGGTTGTGGACTTAAGGGGCTGACGAGTGAGTCATAGAGCAGGAGGTTGACAGCACAGAGAGAGGCCCTTCAGCCCATTGTGCTTGCGCCAGCCATCAAGCAACTATCTATTCTAATCCCATTTTCCCGTGCTTGGTCTATAGCCTTGGTGCTTAAAATGCTCATTAAATGTTGTGACGGTTCCAGCCTCTACCACCTTTTCAGGCAGTGAATTTCCACCACACTTTGGATGAAGAGGTTTACTCCTAATCTGCTGCCCCTTATCTTAAATCTATTCGTTCGGGTTATGGACTCCTCCACTCAGGGAAACGTTTCCTTCTTATCTATTCAATCTTCCTTATAATTTTTATACACCTCAGTCAGGTCCTCCCTTCAGCCTTCTCTGCCTAGCCAGCCTCTCTTCATAGCTGAAATGCCCCAGCCTTGGTGAATTGTAGCAGTGCATCTTATAGATGGACTGTACATGGCTTGTACACGGCTGCCACTGTGCATCGGTGGTGGAGGGAGTGAATGTTTATGGAAAAGATGCCAAACAAGTGGCTGCTTTGTCCTGGATGGTGTCAAGCTTTCTGAGTATTGTTGGAGTTGTATTCATCCAGGCAGGTGGAGAGTATTCCATTACCCTCCTGACTTGTGCCATGTGGAGGGTGGTTAGGCTTTAGAGAGTCAGCAGGTGAGATATTCGCCACAGGATTCTTAGCCTTTGACCTGTTCTGGTGATAACAGTATTTATGTGCCTAGTCCAGTTTAGTTTCTGGTCAACGGTATCAATCCCCAGGATGTTGATAGTGGGGGACGTGTCACTTGCCACTTGTCAGTCCAACCTGGATATTGCATTTAGACACAAACTGCTTCCTTATCTGAAGAGCCGCGGATGATATTGAACATTGGACAGTTGTCAGCACTGTGCAGTGACCTTATGATGGGAGGAAACCATTGATGAGGCAGTTGAAGATGGTTGGGCCTAGGGCACGACCCTAAGGGACTCCTGCAGAGATGTCCTGAAGCTGAGATGATTGACTATCACAACATCTTCCCTTGTGCCAGGTAGGACTCCAACCAGCAGACGAGACATTAAACTGAAGGCCCTGTTTGTCCTCTCGGACAAATGAAGATCCCTGGAATGATTTTGCAGAGTGGGGCAATTCCCCTTCATGCTCTGGCCTCAACCAGCACCAGTTTAACAAATAACTGATTGTTATCACTCTGCTGCTTTGTGGGATCCTGCTCTGCACACATTGGCTGTGGTGTCTCCTAAATTTAAAACAGTGACCACAATTCAAAAAGTACTTTGTTGTCTGTAAAATACTTTAGGGAGATCCAGAAGTTGTGATAGGCACAGAATGAATGTATGTTCTTGCTTTCTATGTATAAGCATCAGGGGTCAAGGGGTCTGAGACTCCCATTCGAAGCAATGCACGTGTTTGGAGGCAGCTGCAGAAACTGTAAAATAAAGTCAGTGTAATGGGGGGAGCAATGAGGGCAGTGAAGGCATAATTGATAGGTAGGGACTGTCCAAGTATCAGCAGAGTGGAAAGAGCTTGGGATCCTTAATCTGTACGAGTGTTTGAGTAATGACTTCCCTCTCCCTCTTCCTGCTCACAGCAGGGCAGTGTTCCATGATCAAAGGTGCTTCCCCGGGTGTCGATTTATAGTCAAGAAGAGCAATCAGTCCCACTGGCAAGTTAAATAATTCATTCTGGCCTGAAAGAGAAAAAATCCCATCCTTCATTCCTGAGAATATACAATAATATTAGTTCATCACTTGTTCCCCTCCCAGAGGCACCAGGAGCACCTGTGAGAGAGAGAGAGAGAGAGAGAAAGTCTCCTAAAATAATGCAGGAAACTGCTTCCAAAAATAGTATTTATTATTCACATGCTGTGTCACTTCCAGTTAAAGGAGGTGAAAGTGTTTTGAGGCTGTCAACAAGTGGATTTTGTAAACATATGGGCGGGGGGAGACAAGTCTCCCAAAATAAATCCTGAGTGTTGAATTTGTGTAAAAACTGGAGTAAATCCCATTGGGTTTTTTTCAGAGGGGTTTTCAAAATGAATCTCCCACGCTCTGTGCACAGTCTCAGTGTGAATCGCTCCAAAAGTCATGGAGCGGGGCTATCCCTGCTGGAGATATTGGTATGATGTGGGTTTGCCGGCGTTGGACTGGCATAAACACAGTAAAAAGTCTGACAACACCACGTTTTAGTCCAACCGATTTATTTGATAATATTCTCACAAGCAAGCAAGCTTTCGAGGTTACCCTCTTCATCAGGTGAATGGAGAGTTCTGACCTCAGACAGACAGAGCATATAAAGCACAGACAGTTGCTGATTAGAATGCGAATCCTTACACCTAACCTGCTGTTCAAGTCTTAAAGTGGCTGATAATGTGAGTGGAAGGAGCACTGATCACAGTTTAAAGAGATGTGTATTGTCTCCAGACAGTACAGTAAGTGAGGTTTTGCAAACCCAGGCAAGTCACGGGGGTTACAGATAGTGCGACATGAACCCAAGATCCCTGTTGAGACCGTCCTCATGTGTGCGGAACTTGGCTATCAGTCTAAACAGCGCTGAGCAGATCTGCCAGTGCCGAGATTAGCTCATGCACAGTGACCCCTGACTGCTGGCCTCTCGATCACAGGCCAGCTCAATCAGTGGCCAGGCCCACAACCTCGGCATCGCTGGCTGTGAGACCCTCACTCGGGCCGATCGCGGGCTCTCCAGGTGTGTCCAGAACCAGCTGCGGCCTCGATACCTCCTGCTTCCCATCCCCAGCAGCCTGACCCCTTCTCCCCTGCCCCTCTGATGCCCAGCCCCGACTGCTGGCCTCCCTCCTTCTGTCACCCGGTGCAAGACTGTTCTCTCCCTGTTGGGGAACAGTTCAGCGGTCACGGGCATTTGTTCTCTGATCTTTGGGTAAGTGTTCTCCAAGGCGGCCTTCACGACACACGTCAGCTCAGAGTCGCTCAGCAGAGACTGATAGTCAAGTTCCACCACATGAGAATGGCCTTAACTGACTTCATGTCACACTATCTGTAACCCCCACGACGTATATGCTCTTACCAATAAAGGGTGGCACGGTGATTGGCGCTGCTGCCTCGCAGTGCCAGGGACGCGGGTTTGATTCTGGCTTGGGTGGCTGTGCGGGGTCTGCACATTCTTCCCATGTCTGCATGGGTTTCCTCCAGGTGCTCCGGTTTCCTCCCACAGTCCGAACAACGTGCTGGTTAGGTGCTGGTTAGCCATGTTAAATTTTCCCTCAGTGTACCCGAACAGGCGCCGAAGTGTGGTGACCAGAGGATTTTCACAGTAATTCCATTGCAGTGTTACTGTAAACCTACGTATGCCACTAACAAATAAACTTTAAACTTTACAGGGTCCTTGCAAATTATTCTACCAGTGTCATTGACTGTGATTGGTAACTTATCAACATGTGAAAAAGACAAATACATTTTCCTTATTGGGTTCTGAAAGGGATGCTAATCTAGACATCGCATCAACACTACAATATTACAAGTGTCATAGCAATAAGCAGCAAAATCAAAGTCCATCTCTTTATTCAGGCTATAGCTAAAATGGATTCAATTTGGTCATCGGTGGCTTACGATCAGCTTCATAAAACATTGAACATACGATTATTTATGAAATATTCCTACTCCAAAAATCAAGGACTTTTGGAGTAGGAATGCACATTCTATTTAAGCATTATGTCACTCACTGACATGAGGGAAATGCAGTCGACCCTTCCTCACTATTATCTAACAGTTCAGAGATTACAGCATCTATCCATATGAAGAGACATCACACACTAGCTTAGTCTTTTTGGACTCAATGTAATGTGCAAACATTCTACCAACTAACCAATTCAATATTACATAACTTTAAATGCTTTGTCACACCCCTTTGTCCACTTCCACAGAACACCCTTCCTCAAGAGTTTATTTATGAGAAGGGTTCTCCAACAGGGTTCTGTGAGATGCTGATGTTCTGCAGAGGGCGGGAATGTGGAACTGAGCCATGACAGATCAGCCATGATCTTATTGAATGGCGGGGCAGGCTCGAAGGGCCAGATGGCCTACTCCTGCTCCTATTTCTTATGTTCTTATGTGCCTGGACTTGCAAAATCTCACTCACTTTCCTGCCTGGAAACAATACACATCTCTCTAACCTGTGCTTAACACTCTCTCCACTCACATTGTCTGTACCTTTTAAGACTTGATTAGATGTAAAGAATCACATTCCAATCATTATTTTGTAAATTGAGTTTGTGTCTTTATATGCCCTGTTTGTGATTAGAACTCCCACTTACCTAATGAAGGAGCAGCGCTCCGAAAGCTCGTGGCTTTTACTACCAAATAAACCTGTTGGACTTTAACCTGCTGTTGCGAGATTTCTTTCTTGGTGCAAATGCAGAGTGGCAGCAGGATCCCCACACCTACAGATTGCCGCACCCCTTGCCACTGCCTGGTGGGCATTGCCAATTTTCCCCTTGGGCAGTATCAGGGCCTAGATTGCCTCCCTTTACTCCAGTGGGGTCGGGCTGTCAGCTCCCTGCAAGTGGGGAGCTATAATAAACACCCAGCTGGAGTGAAATACTCCTGGCAGGAGATGGGGGAGAGGCTAGCGGGCCCGGAGATTTCAGCCCCTCTGGTGTAGGTACACCCACAGTGCTGTTAGAGAGGAAATTGAATATGGTAAAAGATTACACTTCACTGGAGCATTGTCAGACAAATCTGACTGATAGGAACATATTAGGGTGGGAGGTCGAAGGTTTTGTTTAAAAGGAGTCTCTTGAAGAAGGAAAGAGAGGTAGAGGGGACGAGGGAAGGGGTTCCCAAGCTGAGGGCTCAGATGGTTAAAGGTGCACCACCAACAGCTGGGTGAGTGAAAATGGGCTTATCCATGAGGCCATAATTGGAGGAGCGAAGTGGAGGTCTGGGAGGGTTGTACAGCTGGAGGAGGCTTCGGAGATTGGGAAGGCTGAGGAAAGGGAGAGATTTGGACACAAGGTTGTGAGTTTAAAATTTGAGGCATTGTCAGGTTGGTAGCCAATGTACATCAGTGAGTGCTGGACCGATAGGTCAATGGGACTTGGTACGAGTGAGGCCAAAGGCAGCTGAAGTTTGAGTGAGTTCAGGTTTGTAGAGGGTGCAAGACAGAGTGGGTGAGCCCTGGAACAGTCAGAAAGCATAGAATGATAGAGCACGAGGGAGGTCATATGGCCCATTTTGCTGGGGAGAGTTCTGTAAAGGAGCCAATTAGTCCCACTCCATAAATCCCCACCCCAGTCTTAGTGGTGTTGGACAAGAATGATTAAATTCTGAGCTTCATATCAGTCATGCTGTTAGAACATTGATTACTGACTTTTTGCATTGAGCCCCTCACCAGATCTGTCCATGTTACAAGTCAGTTGTGTGCTGTTAGGGTACTTTATTCTGCACTCTGTAGCACTTTACAAGCAAGCCGCCAGTATTGAAATAGTCCCTGTTAATATTTTACAGGGTCACGCAGGGGAAACTGGTGTTTCTTTGTTAAATGCTGCTGTTAATTATATTAAAGGTATGCTGAATGCTGAATTTCCCAGTTTGCCAACTTGCAAGTTATTGCTCGATTAACTTGCAGCTCAATAAACTTCGCATAAGAATGTGACAAGCATCCTCATAAATCAATGGGGATGAGGGGGAGGCTTTCAGTGCAGTGTGGGAAACACAGCAGCCAATTTGCGCACAGCAAGCTCTCACAATCAGTAATGTGATAATGACAGATCATCTCATGATGATGCTTGAGAAATAAATATTGGCCAGGACACCTGGAAAACCCACCTGATCTTTATTCAAATAGAAACACCTTGGTTTAATGTCACATCCACGTGGTGACAGTGTAGCACTCCCTCAGTACTGCATTGGGAGTGACAGACTGGATTTTCTGGAGCGGGATTGGAACCCAAGACCGTCTGTGTCAGGGGTGAGAGTAAAGGTCGTGTGGTTCTAAATTTGACTGATGTGTTTGGGGCAATACGGTGGGGCATGGGAATCAACCAACGTGGAGTCAGGAACTGGAAACACAAGCTTGCTGCACTCTGCCTGTACTCACTATGTTAATTGCATCCTGTCGTGGGGTGGGGTCACCGAAGGAGTAATAACTAAATACAATGACAGGAAGAAAATGGAGAGAGTCATCCCCACATCATCAACCAACATCTAGTGCCACTGCCCAAGCGTCATTAGTCTATTCAGCCAGTGAGCTACCCCTCAGTTACAGTGACAGGGCAGAGGCAGGGAAATAGGAAAGATGTGGATGGGATTTATCCTTCAACTCTTTAGGGATTGCTATGGTGGATAAATGAATCAGTAACTCATTTGAGGCACCTAGCTGTACAGACTGAGAGTAGAGCAGCCCTGAGCCTTAGTTAAAGTAGTGAATAGCCAATATTGTTCCTTTGTTTAAGAAGGGTAGCAAGGATAATACAGGTAATTACAGGCCGGTGAGCCTGACATCAGTGGTAGGGAAATTATTGGAGAGGATTTTTCGAGACTGGATTTATTCCTACTTGGAAATAAGTGGACGTTTTAGTGAGAGGAAACATGGTTTTATGAAGGGGAGGTCGTGTCTCATGAACGTAATCGAGTTTTTCAAGGAAGTGACAAAGAAGATTGATGAGGGTAGGGCAGCGGATGTTATCTACATGGACTTCAGTAAGGCCTCTGACAAGGTCCCTCATGGCAGACTGGTGGAGAAGGTAAAGTCACATGGGATCAGAGGTGAGCTAGCAAGGTGGATACAAAACTGACTCGGTCAAAGAAGACAGAGGGTAGCAGTGGAAAGGTGTGTTTCTGAATGGAGGGCTGTGACAAGTGGTGTTCTTTAGGGATCCTGCTGTGACCTTTGCTGTTTGTAATATATATAAATGATTTGGAGGAAAATGTAACTGGTTTGATTAGTATGTTTGCGGACTACACAAAAGTTGGTGGATTTGCGGATATCAGAGGAAACAGGAGGATATAGATCAGTTGGAGGCTTGGGTGGAGAGATGGCAGATGGAGTTTAATCCAGACAAATGTGAGGTAAAGTATTTTGGAAGTCTAATACAGATAGGAAATATACAGTAAATGGCAGAACCCTTAAGAGTATTGATAGGCAGAGGGATCTGGGTGTACAGGTACACAGGTCACAGAAAGTGGCAATGCAGGAGGAGAAGGTAGTCAAGAAGGCATACGGCATGTTTGCCTTTATTGGCTGGAGCATTGAGTTTAAAAACTGGCAAGTCGTGTTGTAGCTTTATAGAACCTTAGTCAGGCTGCACTTGGAATATAGTGTTCAACTCTGGTCGCCACACTACCAGAAGGAAATGGAGGCTTTGGAGAGAGTACAGAAAAGATTTACCAGGATGTTGCTTGGCATGGAGGGCATTAGTTATGAGGAGGTGGTTGGAGAAACTTGGTTTGTTCTCACTGGAGCGACGGAGGTTGAGGGGCAATCTGATTTGCCAACTTTAAGGGCGTTCAAATGGTCAGTGGATAGGCATATGGATAACATTGGAATAGTTTAGGTTAGAGGGCCGTTCGATTGGTTCTGCTGGTCAGCCCAACATCGAGGGCCAAAGGGCCTGTACTGCGCTGTAATGTTCTGTGTCCTATGATAGAAGTCTACAAGATTATGAGAGGCATGGACAGAGTGGATATTCAGAAGCTTTTTCCCAGGGTGGAAGAGTCAATTACTCGGGAGCACAGGTTTAAGGTTCGAGGGACAAGATTTAAAGGAGATGTACGAGGCAGATTTTTTACACAGAGAGTAGTGAATGCCTGGAATTTGTTGCCGGGAGAGGTAGTGGAAGCAGATATGGTGGTGACTTTTAAGGGACATCTTGACAAGTACATGAATAGGATGGAAATAGAGGGATATGGTGCCAGGAAAGGTAGGGGGTTTTAGTTAAACCAGGCAGCATGGTCAGTGCAGGCTTGGAGGGCCGAAGGGCCTGTTCCTGTGCTGTCATTTTCTTTGTTCTTTGTTCTAGGCGATCCTGTCTGGGATGATGTGGGAGTTCAGTGAGCACCTATACCTGCATCTCCCCTTCCTCCCTATCGTTCAGGTAACACTAAACCAATAAACATAGAGTTCAATACATTTCTAATGAATCAAGTGCCAACCTGGATATCTTAGCTCTGGGAAGTAGAGAATTGACACAAAGCCTGCTTTAAGCTTCATTCCATCAGACACCTACACAGCAGCCACTTAATCCTGAGATTTAAACGGCAGACAACGCTGGCAAACTCTGTCAGAGTTTTGTTAAGTAGAGACATTGGCGCTCAGAGGTTTTATTTTTGTTGTCACTATGAGGCAGAGCCAAAAAAATTTAGTCACCAAAATCCAGCATGCCAGTTTACTGGGATGGTTGTGATGAAGGTGGGCATTTAAAGAGTGCCTCTCATGACCTCAGGATGTGGCATTATGCTTCACAGACGAGGGAATCATTTTGAAGCATAGTCTCTGTTCTGAGGAAATGTGGCAGTCAGTATGTGCACGGCAAGTTCCCACAAACAGCAATGTGATAACAAGCAGACCATCTGTTTTAGTGATATTAGTTGAGCACTCGGCTAGGATACCCCCAGAGTGCTCCCCTCCTCTGCTAGGAAGTAGTGTCATGGGATCCTTTAGATCCACCTGAGTGACTTGTAGTCTCATCTTAAAGATGGTGCCTCTCTCAGTATAACGCCTCAAATGAGGAGGGTTCGCAATCCTAATTCACCTCCTTGATAACCCACACCACCACAAGCTCCCCCCCAACCCTAACTGCACCACCCCCCCCGCCCCCCGCTGGCCGAGAACTGAGGGACTAATGTAAAAGGGCTAAGCAATGGGACCCCCAATCTCTCCAAACCTCAGAAATGCTTTCAATTTAGTGAAAAAGCAGTCACTCCCTCCTCACCTATTTCCCTCACCATCTACTGTCTATATTTCTATAGGAATCAAGGGATATGGGGAGAGGGGAAATCAGGATATTGAATTTGATGATCAGCCATGATCAAAATGAATGGTGGAGCAGGCTCGAAGGGCTGAATGGCCTACTCCTGCTTCTTGTTTCTATGTTCCTATATTTAGTTCTGTAATTTGGGGTGGCACAGTAGCACAGTTATTACCATTGCTGCTTCACAACATCAGAGACGCAGGTGCAATTCGCAGCTCGGGTCACTGTCTGTGTAGAGTTGGCACATTCTCCCCATGTCTGCATGGGATTCCTCCGGGTGCTCCAGTTTCCTCCCACAATCTGAAAGACGAGCTGGTTAGGGTGCATTGACCTGAATAGGTGCCAGACTGTGGTGATTTGGGGAATTTCATTGCAGTGTTAATGTAGCCTAAGCCTTACTTGTGACTAATAAACAAATAAACTTTACTTTTAATTTCTGCACCTTGGTCTCCTTGATTACATTATGGTCTGAAACCATCCATTACATTTTAAATCAACAATATCTTGAATTTATTTAGCACTTCTAGCCTAGGTGGAGAGGTTCAGGGAATGAGTGGCGGGAATCAACCAAAAAGCTTTGTTAGATTCCAGCCTGCTCCTCATTCCTGGATATCTGGACCAGAATTATCCGGCTGTTCAAGCTGGTATAATCCTCAGGCTGACAGCACCACCCCACTCCCACCAGCTGCCCCCCCGCCCCCCCAACCTCCAAGCCACGGGTACCCCAGTGACATGGGGAGTCAATGGGAAATCTCATTGAGAACGGCAGGAGCAGAAGATCCCAGGGCTGGCGAACAGTGAGCCACCTCCCACCATGACAAACATACGGCGGGGAAGCCAGAGATTCCAAACTGCCCCCCCCCCTGCCTCCCCACAGGCTCCCCCCCCATCCTCCCCCCATTATTTTGTGTATAAACTCACAGATCTTCGATTAGATTCTGGTCTATAAGCCACTCCCAGGTATTCATTATTCTGTGTATAAAGCACTAGGACTCCTCACTGAGATTCCAGTCTGAGACTCAGTATCAGGTATCTGTTATTGTATGTATAAACTACTTAAACTCCATGATTAGATTCCAGCCTGTACCTCTCTCTCGGGTACCTGCTGGTTTGCAAATGCAATGCTGTGATTATAGCCAGTGCCCCCTGCTCTATGCCCAGTATGATATCAATCTGATTTACTGTTTTTTGAATGACTTAAAAACCGCAGATTAACTCTACTGTTTGCATTGTCTCTGAGCTGCGTTAACAATCTCCTGTCTGTACCAGGATCAGTAATTAATGATGTGGTATTAGTTTCACTGTGTTGTCTGTCCCTCCTATTAGCACCTTTGCCTCTCTGACACAGCTGAAGAGGGCCGATGTGTTCTCATGCTTGTCTCCTTGCTCCACAAATTCAGCTGTTTCCACAAGCACAGATTGGCATTTATGGCCGGATATTAGTGCTGACCCTAGACGTGCCCGGGGTCGCAGGAAGGTCACACCGAGCCTCCTCAAGTTCACAATCCCCAGCTTGTCTGCCAGTTGTGCAGTCTGCCCCTGGTCTAATTGCTGGGCATGGCAACCGGAACTCACTGGGCCCGACTGAAGCCAAGGCCTTCCCACATCCTTGGCAGCTTCAGGATGAAGTTGGAAAGTTTTCTTTCCACAAATCAGTTGGATAAACAGGACAGGTGAAATGCAGTAAATCGCCTCCCCCGGTGTTACATGCTTTTATTTATGGCAGGAAGGATTCTCACTCCTACTGTGGGGGAAACCTCAGTAAAAACCAGCTGACAGGTCAGGGAGATTCCCACAGTGTGCATGTTTAGGACAAGGGCCCATCTCCAGCAGCAAAACAACACGACAAAAAACAAACAAACAAGAGCTTGTTTATTATCCATCACACAGTTTGCAAATGCAAACTGGTTCCTGAAGAACATTTGTAAACCGTGGCTCTCAGCAGCCCTGTAAAACAAACGTCATTAACTCATGGAAGAACTAGTGTCCATCCTGCCCTACGAGCTCCGTCCCCATTCTTTTCAATTCCCTCCTCCTGTCCACTCCCCCTCACACTGCCCCTGTCCACTCCCCCTCACACTGCCCCTGTCCACTCCCCCTCACACTGCCCCTGTCCACTCCCCCCTCACATTGCCCCTGTCCACTCCCCCCTCACACTGCCCCTGTCCACTCCCCCTCACACTGCCCCTGTCCACTCCCCCCTCACACTGCCCCTGTCCACTCCCCCTCACACTGCCCCTGTCCACTCCCCCCTCACACTGCCCCTGTCCACTCCCCCTCACACTGCCCCTGTCCACTCCCCCCTCACATTGCCCCTGTCCACTCCCCCCTCACACTGCCCCTGTCCACTCCCCCTCACACTGCCCCTGTCCACTCCCCCCTCACACTGCCCCTGTCCACTCCCCCTCACACTGCCCCTGTCCACTCCCCCCTCACACTGCCCCTGTCCACTCCCCCCTCACACTGCCCCTGTCCACTCCCCCCTCACACTGCCCCTGTCCACTCCCCCCTCACACTGCCCCTGTCCATTCCCCCCTCACACTGCCCCTGTCCACTCCCCTTCACACTGCCCCTGTCCACTCCCCCTCACACTGCCCCTGTCCACTCCCCCTCACACTGCCCCTGTCCACTCCCCCTCACACTGCCCCTATCCACTCCCCCTCACACTGCCCCTGTCCACTCCCCCTCACACTGCCCCTGTCCACTCCCCCCTCACACTGCCCCTGTCCACTCTCCCCTCACACTGCCCCTGTCCACTCTCCCCTCACACTGCCCCTGTCCACTCCCCCCTCACACTGCCCCTGTCCACTCCCCCTCACACTGTCCCTGTCCACTCCCCCCTCACACTGCCCCTGTCCACTCCCCCTCACACTGCCCCTGTCCACTCCCCCCTCACACTGCCCCTGTCCACTCCCCTTCACACTGCCCCTGTCCACTCCCCCTCACACTGCCCCTGTCCACTCCCCCTCACACTGCCCCTGTCCACTCCCCCCTCACACTGCCCCTGTCCACTCTCCCCTCACACTGCCCCTGTCCACTCCCCCTCACACTGCCCCTGTCCACTCCCCCTCACACTGTCCCTGTCCACTCCCCCCTCACACTGCCCCTGTCCACTCCCCCTCACACTGCCCCTGTCCACTCCCCCCTCACACTGCCCCTGTCCACTCCCCTTCACACTGCCCCTGTCCACTCCCCCTCACACTGCCCCTGTCCACTCCCCCCTCACACTGCCCCTGTCCACTCCCCCTCACACTGCCCCTGTCCACTCTCCCCTCACACTGCCCCTGTCCACTCCCCCCTCACACTGCCCCTGTCCACTCCCCCCTCACACTGCCCCTGTCCACTCTCCCCTCACACTGCCCCTGTCCACTCCCCCCTCACACTGCCCCCGTCCACTCCCCCCTCACACTGCCCCTGTCCACTCCCCCCTCACACTGCCCCTGTCCACTCCCCCTCACACTGCCCCTGTCCACTCCCCCCTCACACTGCCCCCGTCCACTCCCCCCTCACATTGCCCCCGTCCACTCCCCCCTCACACTGCCCCTGTCCACTCCCCCCTCACACTGCCCCTGTCCACTCCCCCCTCACACTGCCCCTGTCCACTCCCCCTCACACTGCCCCTGTCCACTCCCCCCTCACACTGCCCCTGTCCACTCCCCCCTCACACTGCCCCTGTCCACTCTCCCCTCACACTGCCCCTGTCCACTCCCCCCTCACACTGCCCCTGTCCACTCCCCCCTCACACTGCCCCTGTCCACTCCCCCTCACACTGCCCCTGTCCACTCCCCCCTCACACTGCCCCCGTCCACTCCCCCCTCACATTGCCCCTGTCCACTCCCCCCTCACACTGCCCCTGTCCACTCCCCCCTCACACTGCCCCTGTCCACTCTCCCCTCACACTGCCCCTGTCCAGTTCCCCCTCACACTGCCCCTGTCCACTCCCCCCTCACACTGCCCCTGTCCACTCTCCCCTCACACTGCCCCTGTCCACTCCCCCCTCACACTGCCCCTGTCCACTCCCCCCTCACACTGCCCCTGTCCAGTTCCCCCTCACACTGCCCCTGTCCACTCCCCCCTCACATTGCCCCTGTCCACTTCCCCTCACACTGCCCCTGACCACTCCCCCCTCACACTGCCCCTGTCCATTCCCCCCTCACACTGCCCCTGTCCACTCCCCCCTCACACTGCCCCAGTCCACTCCCCCCTCACATTGCCCCTGTCCACTCCCCCCTCACACTGCCCCTGTCCACTCCCCCTCACATTGCCCCTGTCCACTTCCCCTCACACTGCCCCTGACCACTCCCCCCTCACACTGCCCCTGTCCACTCCCCCCTCACACTGCCCCTGTCCACTCCCCCTCACACTGCCCCTGTCCACTCTCCCCTCACACTGCCCCTATCCACTCCCCCTCACACTGCCCCTGTCCACTTCCCCTCACACTGCCCCTGTCCACTCCCCCCTCACACTGCCCCTGTCCACTCCCCCCTCACACTGCCCCTGTCCACTTCCCCTCACACTGCCCCTGTCCACTCCCCCCTCACATTGCCCCTGTCCACTCCCCCCTCACACTGCCCCTGTCCACTCCCCCCTCACACTGCCCCTATCCACTCCCCCTCACACTGCCCCTGTCCACTCCCCCCTCACACTGTCCCTGTCCACTCCCCCCTCACATTGCCCCTATCCACTCCCCCCTCACACTGCCCCTGTCCACTCCCCCTCACACTGCCCCTGTCCACTCCCCCTCACACTGCCCCTGTCCACTCCCCCCTCACATTGCCCCTGTCCACTCCCCCCTCACACTGCCCCTGTCCACTCCCCCCTCACACTGCCCCTATCCACTCCCCCCTCACACTGCCCCTGTCCACTCCCCCTCACACTGCCCCTGTCCACTCCCCCTCACACTGCCCCTGTCCACTCCCCCCTCACATTGCCCCTGTCCACTCCCCCCTCACACTGCCCCTGTCCACTCCGCCCTCACACTGCCCCTATCCACTCCCCCTCACACTGCCCCTATCCACTCCCCCTCACACTGCCCCTGTCCACTCCCCCCTCACACTGCCCCTGTCCACTCCCCCCTCACACTGCCCCTGTCCACTCCCCCCTCACACTGCCCCTGTCCACTCCCCCCTCACACTGCCCCAGTCCACTCCCCCCTCACACTGCCCCTGTCCACTCCCCCCTCACACTGCCCCTGTCCACTCCCCCCTCACACTGCCCCTGTCCACTCCCCCTCACACTGCCCCTGTCCACTCCCCCCTCACACTGCCCCCGTCCACTCCCCCCTCACACTGCCCCTGTCCACTCCCCCTCACACTGCCCCTGTCCACTCCCCCCTCACACTGCCCCTGTCCACTCCCCCCTCACACTGCCCCTGTCCACTCCCCCTCACACTGCCCCTGTCCACTCCCCCCTCACACTGCCCCTGTCCACTCCCCCTCACACTGCCCCTGTCCACTCCCCCCTCACACTGCCCCTGTCCACTCCCCCCTCACACTGCCCCTGTCCACTCCCCCTCACACTGCCCCTGTCCACTCCCCCCTCACACTGCCCCTGTCCACTCCCCCCTCACACTGCCCCTGTCCACTCCCCCTCACACTGCCCCTGTCCACTCCCCCCTCACACTGCCCCTGTCCACTCCCCCCTCACACTGCCCCTGTCCACTCCCCCCTCACACTGCCCCTGTCCACTCCCCCCTCACACTGCCCCTGTCCACTCCCCCCTCACATTGCCCCAGTCCACTCCCCCCTCACACTGCCCCTGTCCACTCCCCCCTCACACTGCCCCTGTCCACTCCCCCCTCACATTGCCCCTGTCCACTCCCCCCTCACATTGCCCCAGTCCACTCCCCCCTCACACTGCCCCTGACCACTCCCCCCTCACACTGCCCCTGTCCACTCCCCCTCACACTGCCCCTGTCCACTCCCCCTCACACTGCCCCTGTCCACTCCCCCCTCACACTGCCCCTGTCCACTCTCCCCTCACACTGCCCCTGTCCACTCCCCCTCACACTGCCCCTGTCCACTCCCCCTCACACTGCCCCTGTTCACTCCCCCCTCACACTGCCCCTGTCCACTTCCCCTCACACTGCCCCTGTCCACTCCCCCCTCACACTGTCCCTGTCCACTCCCCCCTCACACTGCCCCTGTCCACTCCCCCCTCACACTGCCCCTGTCCACTCCCCCCTCACACTGCCCCTGTCCACTCCCCCTCACACTGCCCCTGTCCACTCCCCCTCACACTGCCCCTGTCCACTCCCCCCTCACACTGCCCCTGACCACTCCCCCCTCACACTGCCCCTGTCCACTCCCCCTCACACTGCCCCTGTCCACTCCCCCTCACACTGCCCCTGTCCACTCCCCCCTCACACTGCCACTGTCCACTCTCCCCTCACACTGCCCCTGTCCACTCCCCCTCACACTGCCCCTGTCCACTCCCCCTCACACTGCCCCTGTTCACTCCCCCCTCACACTGCCCCTGTCCACTTCCCCTCACACTGCCCCTGTCCACTCCCCCCTCACACTGTCCCTGTCCACTCCCCCCTCACACTGCCCCTGTCCACTCCCCCCTCACACTGCCCCTGTCCACTCCCCCCTCACACTGCCCCTGTCCACTCCCCCTCACACTGCCCCTGTCCACTCCCCCTCACACTGCCCCTGTCCACTCCCCCCTCACACTGCCCCTGACCACTCCCCCCTCACACTGCCCCTGTCCACTTCCCCTCACACTGCCCCTGTCCACTCCCCCCTCACACTGCCCCTGTCCACTTCCCCTCACACTGCCCCTGTCCACTCCCCCCTCACATTGCCCCTGTCCACTCCCCCCTCACACTGCCCCTGACCACTCCCCCCTCACACTGCCCCTGTCCACTTCCCCTCACACTGCCCCTGACCACTCCCCCCTCACACTGCCCCTGTCCACTCCCCCCTCACATTGCCCCTGTCCACTCCCCCCTCACACTGCCCCTGTCCACTCCCCCCTCACACTGCCCCTATCCACTCCCCCCTCACACTGCCCCTGTCCACTCCCCCTCACACTGCCCCTGTCCACTCCCCCTCACACTGCCCCTGTCCACTCCCCCCTCACATTGCCCCTGTCCACTCCCCCCTCACACTGCCCCTGTCCACTCCGCCCTCACACTGCCCCTATCCACTCCCCCTCACACTGCCCCTATCCACTCCCCCTCACACTGCCCCTGTCCACTCCCCCCTCACACTGCCCCTGTCCACTCCCCCCTCACACTGCCCCTGTCCACTCCCCCCTCACACTGCCCCTGTCCACTCCCCCCTCACACTGCCCCAGTCCACTCCCCCCTCACACTGCCCCTGTCCACTCCCCCCTCACACTGCCCCTGTCCACTCCCCCCTCACACTGCCCCTGTCCACTCCCCCTCACACTGCCCCTGTCCACTCCCCCCTCACACTGCCCCCGTCCACTCCCCCCTCACACTGCCCCTGTCCACTCCCCCTCACACTGCCCCTGTCCACTCCCCCCTCACACTGCCCCTGTCCACTCCCCCCTCACACTGCCCCTGTCCACTCCCCCTCACACTGCCCCTGTCCACTCCCCCCTCACACTGCCCCTGTCCACTCCCCCTCACACTGCCCCTGTCCACTCCCCCCTCACACTGCCCCTGTCCACTCCCCCCTCACACTGCCCCTGTCCACTCCCCCTCACACTGCCCCTGTCCACTCCCCCCTCACACTGCCCCTGTCCACTCCCCCCTCACACTGCCCCTGTCCACTCCCCCTCACACTGCCCCTGTCCACTCCCCCCTCACACTGCCCCTGTCCACTCCCCCCTCACACTGCCCCTGTCCACTCCCCCCTCACACTGCCCCTGTCCACTCCCCCCTCACACTGCCCCTGTCCACTCCCCCCTCACATTGCCCCAGTCCACTCCCCCCTCACACTGCCCCTGTCCACTCCCCCCTCACACTGCCCCTGTCCACTCCCCCCTCACATTGCCCCTGTCCACTCCCCCCTCACATTGCCCCAGTCCACTCCCCCCTCACACTGCCCCTGACCACTCCCCCCTCACACTGCCCCTGTCCACTCCCCCTCACACTGCCCCTGTCCACTCCCCCTCACACTGCCCCTGTCCACTCCCCCCTCACACTGCCCCTGTCCACTCTCCCCTCACACTGCCCCTGTCCACTCCCCCTCACACTGCCCCTGTCCACTCCCCCTCACACTGCCCCTGTTCACTCCCCCCTCACACTGCCCCTGTCCACTTCCCCTCACACTGCCCCTGTCCACTCCCCCCTCACACTGTCCCTGTCCACTCCCCCCTCACACTGCCCCTGTCCACTCCCCCCTCACACTGCCCCTGTCCACTCCCCCCTCACACTGCCCCTGTCCACTCCCCCTCACACTGCCCCTGTCCACTCCCCCTCACACTGCCCCTGTCCACTCCCCCCTCACACTGCCCCTGTCCACTCCCCCCTCACACTGCCCCTGTCCACTCCCCCCTCACACTGCCCCTGTCCACTCTCCCCTCACACTGCCCCTGTCCACTCCCCCTCACACTGCCCCTGTCCACTCCCCCTCACACTGCCCCTGTTCACTCCCCCCTCACACTGCCCCTGTCCACTTCCCCTCACACTGCCCCTGTCCACTCCCCCCTCACACTGTCCCTGTCCACTCCCCCCTCACACTGCCCCTGTCCACTCCCCCCTCACACTGCCCCTGTCCACTCCCCCCTCACACTGCCCCTGTCCACTCCCCCTCACACTGCCCCTGTCCACTCCCCCTCACACTGCCCCTGTCCACTCCCCCCTCACACTGCCCCTGACCACTCCCCCCTCACACTGCCCCTGTCCACTCCCCCTCACACTGCCCGTTACCACTCCCCCTCACACTGCCCCTGTCCACTCCCCCCTCACACTGCCCCTGTCCACTCTCCCCTCACACTGCCCCTGTCCACTCCCCCTCACACTGCCCCTGTCCACTCCCCCTCACACTGCCCCTGTTCACTCCCCCCTCACACTGCCCCTGTCCACTTCCCCTCACACTGCCCCTGTCCACTCCCCCCTCACACTGTCCCTGTCCACTCCCCCCTCACACTGCCCCTGTCCACTCCCCCCTCACACTGCCCCTGTCCACTCCCCCCTCACACTGCCCCTGTCCACTCCCCCTCACACTGCCCCTGTCCACTCCCCCTCACACTGCCCCTGTCCACTCCCCCCTCACACTGCCCCTGACCACTCCCCCCTCACACTGCCCCTGTCCACTTCCCCTCACACTGCCCCTGTCCACTCCCCCCTCACACTGCCCCTGTCCACTTCCCCTCACACTGCCCCTGTCCACTCCCCCCTCACATTGCCCCTGTCCACTCCCCCCTCACACTGCCCCTGACCACTCCCCCCTCACACTGCCCCTGTCCACTTCCCCTCACACTGCCCCTGACCACTCCCCCCTCACACTGCCCCTGACCACTCCCCCCTCACACTGCCCCTGTCCACTTCCCCTCACACTGCCCCTGTCCACTTCCCCTCACACTGCCCCTGTCCACTCCCCCCTCACACTGCCCCTGTCCACTTCCCCTCACACTGCCCCTGTCCACTTCCCCTCACACTGCCCCTGTCCACTCCCCCCTCACACTGCCCCTGTCCACTCCCCCTCACACTGCCCCTGTCCAGTTCCCCCTCACACTGCCCCTATCCACTCCCCCTCACACTGCCCCAGTCCACTCCCCCTCACACTGCCCCTGTCCACTCCCCCTCACACTGCCCCTGTCCACTCCCCCCTCACACTGCCCCTGTCCACTCCCCCCTCACATTGCCCCTGTCCACTCCCCCCTCACATTGCCCCTGTCCACTCCCCCCTCACACTGCCCCTGTCCACTCCCCCCTCACATTGCCCCAGTCCACTCCCCCCTCACACTGCTCCTATCCACTCCCCCTCACACTGCCCCTGTCCACTCCCCCTCACACTGCCCCTGTCCACTCCCCCTCACACTGCCCCTGTCCACTCCCCCTCACACTGCCCCTATCCACTCCCCCTCACACTGCCCCTGTCCACTCCCCCCTCACACTGCCCCTGTCCACTCCCCCTCACACTGCCTCTGTCCACTCTCCCCTCACACTGCCCCTGTCCACTCCCCCCTCACATTGCCCCTGTCCACTCCCCCCTCACACTGCCCCTGTCCACTCCCCCTCACACTGCCCCTGTCCACTCCCCCCTCACACTGCCCCTGTCCACTCCCCCCTCACACTGCCCCTGTCCACTCCCCCTCACACTGCCCCTGTCCACTCCCCCCTCACACTGCCCCTGTCCACTCCCCCCTCACACTGCCCCTGTCCACTCCCCCCTCACACTGCCCCTGTCCACTCCCCCCTCACACTGCCCCTGTCCACTCCCCCCTCACATTGCCCCAGTCCACTCCCCCCTCACACTGCCCCTGTCCACTCCCCCCTCACACTGCCCCTGTCCACTCCCCCCTCACATTGCCCCTGTCCACTCCCCCCTCACATTGCCCCAGTCCACTCCCCCCTCACACTGCCCCTGACCACTCCCCCCTCACACTGCCCCTGTCCACTCCCCCTCACACTGCCCCTGTCCACTCCCCCTCACACTGCCCCTGTCCACTCCCCCCTCACACTGCCCCTGTCCACTCTCCCCTCACACTGCCCCTGTCCACTCCCCCTCACACTGCCCCTGTCCACTCCCCCTCACACTGCCCCTGTTCACTCCCCCCTCACACTGCCCCTGTCCACTTCCCCTCACACTGCCCCTGTCCACTCCCCCCTCACACTGTCCCTGTCCACTCCCCCCTCACACTGCCCCTGTCCACTCCCCCCTCACACTGCCCCTGTCCACTCCCCCCTCACACTGCCCCTGTCCACTCCCCCTCACACTGCCCCTGTCCACTCCCCCTCACACTGCCCCTGTCCACTCCCCCCTCACACTGCCCCTGTCCACTCCCCCCTCACACTGCCCCTGTCCACTCCCCCCTCACACTGCCCCTGTCCACTCTCCCCTCACACTGCCCCTGTCCACTCCCCCTCACACTGCCCCTGTCCACTCCCCCTCACACTGCCCCTGTTCACTCCCCCCTCACACTGCCCCTGTCCACTTCCCCTCACACTGCCCCTGTCCACTCCCCCCTCACACTGTCCCTGTCCACTCCCCCCTCACACTGCCCCTGTCCACTCCCCCCTCACACTGCCCCTGTCCACTCCCCCCTCACACTGCCCCTGTCCACTCCCCCTCACACTGCCCCTGTCCACTCCCCCTCACACTGCCCCTGTCCACTCCCCCCTCACACTACCCCTGACCACTCCCCCCTCACACTGCCCCTGTCCACTCCCCCTCACACTGCCCGTTACCACTCCCCCTCACACTGCCCCTGTCCACTCCCCCCTCACACTGCCCCTGTCCACTCTCCCCTCACACTGCCCCTGTCCACTCCCCCTCACACTGCCCCTGTCCACTCCCCCTCACACTGCCCCTGTTCACTCCCCCCTCACACTGCCCCTGTCCACTTCCCCTCACACTGCCCCTGTCCACTCCCCCCTCACACTGTCCCTGTCCACTCCCCCCTCACACTGCCCCTGTCCACTCCCCCCTCACACTGCCCCTGTCCACTCCCCCCTCACACTGCCCCTGTCCACTCCCCCTCACACTGCCCCTGTCCACTCCCCCTCACACTGCCCCTGTCCACTCCCCCCTCACACTGCCCCTGACCACTCCCCCCTCACACTGCCCCTGTCCACTTCCCCTCACACTGCCCCTGTCCACTCCCCCCTCACACTGCCCCTGTCCACTTCCCCTCACACTGCCCCTGTCCACTCCCCCCTCACATTGCCCCTGTCCACTCCCCCCTCACACTGCCCCTGACCACTCCCCCCTCACACTGCCCCTGTCCACTTCCCCTCACACTGCCCCTGACCACTCCCCCCTCACACTGCCCCTGACCACTCCCCCCTCACACTGCCCCTGTCCACTTCCCCTCACACTGCCCCTGTCCACTTCCCCTCACACTGCCCCTGTCCACTCCCCCCTCACACTGCCCCTGTCCACTTCCCCTCACACTGCCCCTGTCCACTTCCCCTCACACTGCCCCTGTCCACTCCCCCCTCACACTGCCCCTGTCCACTCCCCCTCACACTGCCCCTGTCCAGTTCCCCCTCAGACTGCCCCTATCCACTCCCCCTCACACTGCCCCAGTCCACTCCCCCTCACACTGCCCCTGTCCACTCCCCCTCACACTGCCCCTGTCCACTCCCCCCTCACACTGCCCCTGTCCACTCCCCCCTCACATTGCCCCTGTCCACTCCCCCCTCACATTGCCCCTGTCCACTCCCCCCTCACACTGCCCCTGTCCACTCCCCCCTCACATTGCCCCAGTCCACTCCCCCCTCACACTGCCCCTATCCACTCCCCCTCACACTGCCCCTGTCCACTCCCCCTCACACTGCCCCTGTCCACTCCCCCTCACACTGCCCCTGTCCACTCCCCCTCACACTGCCCCTATCCACTCCCCCTCACACTGCCCCTGTCCACTCCCCCCTCACACTGCCCCTGTCCACTCCCCCTCACACTGCCTCTGTCCACTCTCCCCTCACACTGCCCCTGTCCACTCCCCCCTCACATTGCCCCTGTCCACTCCCCCCTCACACTGCCCCTGTCCACTCCCCCCTCACACTGCCCCTGTCCACTCCCCCCTCACACTGCCCCTGTCCACTCCCCCTCACACTGCCCCTGTCCACTCCCCCCTCACATTGCCCCTGTCCACTCCCCCCTCACACTGCCCCTGTCCACTCCCCCTCACACTGTCCCTGTCCACTCCCCCCTCACACTGCCCCTGTCCACTCCCCCCTCACACTGCCCCTGTCCACTCCCCCCTCACACTGCCCCTGTCCACTCCCCCCTCACACTGCCCCAGTCCACTCCCCCCTCACATTGCCCCAGTCCACTCCCCCCTCACATTGCCCCTGTCCACTCCCCCCTCACACTGCCCCTGTCCACTCTCCCCTCACACTGCCCCTGTCCACTCCCCCTCACACTGCCCCTGTCCACTCCCCCTCACACTGCCCCTGTTCACTCCCCCCTCACACTGCCCCTGTCCACTTCCCCTCACACTGCCCCTGTCCACTCCCCCTCACACTGCCCCTGTCCACTTCCCCTCACACTGCCCCTGTCCAGTTCCCCCTCACATTGCCCCTGTCCACTCCCCCCTCACACTGCCCCTGTCCACTTCCCCTCACACTGCCCCTGACCACTCCCCCCTCACACTGCCCCTGTCCACTTCCCCTCACACTGCCCCTGTCCACTCCCCCCTCACACTGTCCCTGTCCACTCCCCCCTCACACTGCCCCTGTCCACTCCCCCCTCACATTGCCCCTGTCCACTCCCCCCTCACACTGCCCCTGACCACTCCCCCCTCACACTGCCCCTGTCCACTTCCCCTCACACTGCCCCTGACCACTCCCCCCTCACACTGCCCCTGACCACTCCCCCCTCACACTGCCCCTGTCCACTTCCCCTCACACTGCCCCTGTCCACTTCCCCTCACACTGCCCCTGTCCACTCCCCCCTCACACTGCCCCTGTCCACTTCCCCTCACACTGCCCCTGTCCACTCCCCCTCACACTGCCCCTATCCACTCCCCCTCACACTGCCCCTGTCCACTCCCCCTCACACTGCCCCTGTCCACTCCCCCTCACACTGCCCCTGTCCACTCCCCCCTCACACCGCCCCTGTCCACTCCCCCCTCACATTGCCCCTGTCCACTCCCCCCTCACATTGCCCCTGTCCACTCCCCCCTCACACTGCCCCTGTCCACTCCCCCCTCACACTGCCCCTGTCCACTCCCCCCTCACACTGCCCCTGTCCACTCCCCCCTCACACTGCCCCTGTCCACTCCCCCCTCACATTGCCCCAGTCCACTCCCCCCTCACACTGCCCCTATCCACTCCCCCTCACACTGCCCCTGTCCACTCCCCCTCACACTGCCCCTGTCCACTCCCCCTCACACTGCCCCTGTCCACTCCCCCCTCACACTGCCCCTATCCACTCCCCCTCACACTGCCTCTGTCCACTCTCCCCTCACACTGCCCCTGTCCACTCCCCCCTCACATTGCCCCTGTCCACTCCCCCCTCACACTGTCCCTGTCCACTCCCCCCTCACACTGCCCCTGTCCACTCCCCCTCACACTGCCCCTGTCCACTCCCCCCTCACACTGCCCCTGTCCACTCCCCCCTCACACTGCCCCTGTCCACTCCCCCCTCACATTGCCCCTGTCCACTCCCCCCTCACACTGCCCCTGTCCACTCCCCACTCACACTGCCCCTGTCCACTCCCCACTCACACTGTCCCTGTCCACTCCCCCCTCACACTGCCCCTGTCCACTCCCCCTCACACTGCCCCTGTCCACTCCCCCCTCACACTGCCCCTGTCCACTCCCCCCTCACACTGCCCCTGTCCACTCCCCCCTCACATTGCCCCTGTCCACTCCCCCCTCACACTGCCCCTGTCCACTCCCCCCTCACACTGTCCCTGTCCACTCCCCCCTCACACTGTCCCTGTCCACTCCCCCCTGATGAAGGGGCAGTGCTCTGAAAGCCAGTGTCTTGTGCTGTCTAATAAACCTGTTGAACTTTAACCTGCTGTTGTGAGACTTCTTCTTGTGTTTACCCCAGTATAGAGTGCAGTAAAATGTCACTGGGAATAGTTAATTCAAAGGTTACACTTTCTTCCCCCTTGTCCCCCTCACCCCATTTCTGGTTCCATTGCTTCAGTTCAAACCTCTGTCACCGTGAAAGTGCTGGGAGGGTGCGCGGCCATTTCTGATCTAAACTGGCGATGGGGTTCCTGATTCGCACTAACAGGCAGGAGCTGTGTTAGGCCAATCTCCAAACGGTGGATGGCTGTATAGTTGGGGACAACACGGTGTCCACAGCTAGGATGAGGGGAGTGGTAAGTAAGGTTTTTGCCCCCAGTTTGAAGGCCCATTAACCCAGGGTGAGGCAACTCGAATTCAGTCCCAGGCTGTGTGTGGTTCTGTCTGAGTGTGCTCCAGTACACACAGCTGCAGCTCCGTGCAGGATGTGGCGCTGTTCCTTCAGGGCCAGAATGGTGTTAATGTTCCTCTCACATATGGGCCTGCTAAAGAAGTCAGAGTTCAAACAAATAGTTGTCCTGGGAGCTTTGAAGTTAGTTTTTGCAGCAATCCCTGGGGCTCAGTTACTGTGGTGAACATGGAGAAGAGGCACTGAGAGGCAACACAACACCTCGTCTGCACTGAGGTAGCGATAATTCCTGTTCAGCTTCATTTCCACAAGCTGGGAGTTCCTGTTTATATTGTCTTCCCATGAAATCGCAAAGGGCTCAGAGAAGAAAATCAAATTTCTTTTCAGTTCCTTCCACAGGAGCGAGAAGAGGTCATTCAGCTCCTCAATCCTGTTCTGCCCAGCAGAACGACCATCGTTAACCTGGAACACATCTCTATTCCTCCACATTGGCTTCATATCCCTCGATACCGGTTTATTACCTAACAAAATAAAAAAGACTATCATCCATCTATTGAGTTCAGCCTTGAAAACGCATTTGTTCCCCAATGCCAAACAACTTACTGCTTTCAGTCTTGATCCCTTTAACTTTTCTGCTGCTACCTGTTGTTGGAATGACTCTCTCTGCCTTTAGTAAGTGTGGCGCTGGAGGCCATCACCTCCTTTTCTCCAGAATGGAAAACCAGCTGAACTTCTCCAGCAGAAAATAGAAAGAGTGAATTCTCAGGAAGTCAGGCAGCATCTACGGAGAGAAATGGAAGACAGATTCTTCTGTCCCCGCTGATATCTACAGCATTTTCCGAGTCTCACCTGTCCTGTCGCAGGAGAACCCACTGCAGGTGGTCACCTTCAATGGGGTTGGAAATTCCTGCTGGCAGGAAAGCACGAAAATCTGGCCCAAGGTTGAGATTTCTCCAGTCTCACCACGTAACCGGAGTCTCTCATTCCTGGTACCATTCTGGTCAATCTCCTCCGTATCCTCGCCAAGGTCTTGACAGCTTTCTTAAAGTGCAGTGTCCAGAACTGAGTGAGGTCTAACCAATGTTTTATAAAGGTTGTGATGTGGGTATGCCGGCGTTGGACTGGCGTAAACACAGTAAAAAGTCTGACAACACCAGGTTTTAGTCCAACCGATTTATTTGATAATATACTCACAAGCTTTCGGGGTTACCCTCTTCGTCAGGTGAATGGAGAGTTACTCTCCATTCACCTGACGAAGAGGCAGTCCCCTCGAAAGCTTGTGAGAATATTATCAAATAAATCGGTTGGACTAAAACCTGGTGTTGTCAGACTTTATAAAGGTTGACCATAGCTTCCTTAATTTTGTGCTCTATGTCTCTCCTATGTAAAGCCCTGTGCTTTTGTCTTGGACAGCTTTATCCACTGGTCCTATCACCCTCTAAGATTTGTGTGTGTGAATTTTTAAATTTCTTTTCCTTTTTGTCTTTGAAGGAGCAGTCGAGAGAGATCACTCTCTTAACTTCCTGCTGAGACAATGTTCACTTTATTAAGATTGACTGTCATACAAGTGAACTGATCTTGAATGTCTCTGGATAAAGGTAAAGGCTGCTGCAGAGGAAATAAAATCTAATACCCTGGTTATGGTGTGTAACTGCTAAATCCAAACCCTAAAGTACTGGAAATATATTCTATTGAGTGTAACATGGATGATTTTCCTTAAATGTGCTTTAGTTTTGTGATGAATAGACACAATGCACACTTTGACAAACTGTTAACCTTACTGATTCTCACTTTTGCAAATGCTGTCCATTCATAATTTATCTCTATATATTCTGTTCTTGCAAGAAGCAGCTATTGAGAATAGTAACAATTGGGGATTCACTGAGAATGTATCAAATGTTGTCAAGATAGGTTTTACATTGAGAAAAGGTATTGAGCAGGGAATAGATAGGTTTTTACATTGCAGAGCCATCACATATTGTAAAGGCATTGCACACTCTGGGTAGTTATCAAGAACCGGAAAGGCAACTTTTGCGTTGAGCAGATATCGAAGGCTTGCCCTGCTTAAACAAACAAGAAATGCTGTGGAATCAGAGCTTTCAATGAGAAAATTGCTCTCCCAGTTTGCATTAACCTTCGGAAGCGCACTCACAATGTGTTAGAGGCTTAACTCAAAAAATTAATAAGTAAATTAATCAGTAAATCGGCAGGAAGTTGAGGAGAAACTGCTTTCCCCTCCCCCTACCTCTGTAATTTTTTTCTAGCCCCACAACTTTCCAAGGCCTTTACGTTCCTCCAATTCTGGCCTCTTTAAGCACTCCCAATTTTAATTGCTCAGGCAGGTGTTTCTGTATCTTCAGCTGTTAAGGTTCTTTCATCCTTAAACCTTTTTGCTTGCGGTAATGATGCACGCTACAGACTTTGCCAGGAGCACAAAGGGTATTTGTTAATATGGAAAAGCTGTACAGAGGCTAGCAGCATTCCACAGCTGTCCTAGAGCAACCCACCAGCTGCCCCAGTCCCTACGTGTCTTCTGACTGTCTTCTGCCTCAGGGAGCGCTCCATCCCCTGGGGTGATTACTGCTGATGTGGAGATGCCGGCTCTATACTGGGGTAAACACAAGAAGAAGTCTCACAACACCAGGTTAAAGTTCAACAGGTTTATTTGACAGCACAAGTCACTAGCTTTCAGAGCGCTGCCCCTTCATCAGGTGAGTAGGAATTCTGTTCACAAACAGGGCATATAAAGACACAAACTCAATTGATCCCTGTCTATAACAGGTCAATTTGGCACTTCGTGCTTTCAGGTTCAAAAACATTTCTTGATGGCAATACTGACTGCTGGAGTGTCTCCCTATCCCTCAAGTGATCCACATGTTTATGAACAATCCATCCCTCCGTGTCTACTGGATACTACAGGAGTCGGGTCACAGAGATAATAATTAGAGAGATCTTACTTGATCCGCTCATGAAGTTTCATATCATTGCACCATATCATATGATGTGCTAGATGTAGGGTTTTTATTGTTGAAGTGCTGATGGCATATTGCAGGTGTATAAAGTGCTGGTGAAGCTACGCTTGGAGTACAGTTTTGGTCTCCTTCCTTGAGAAAGGATATACTGGCACTGAAGGGGGTGCAAACGAGCTTCACTAGGTTGATTCCAGAGTTGAGAGGGTTGGCTTATGAGGAGAGACTGAGTAGACTGGGACTATACTCATTGGAATTCAGAAGAATGAGGGGAGATCTTATAGACACATATAAGATTATGAAAGGAATAGATAAGATAGAAGGGAAGTTGTTTCCACTGGCAGGTGAAACTAGAACTAGAGGGCATAGCCTCAAAATAAGGGGAAGGAGATTTAAGACTGAGTTGAGCAAGAACTTCTTCACACAAAGGATTGTGAATCTGTGGAATTCTCTGCCCAGTGAAGCAGTTGAGGCTATCTCATTGAATGTTTTTAAGGCAAGGATAGGTAAATTTTTGAACAGTAAAGGAATTAGGGGTTATGGTGAGCGGGTGGGTAAGTGGAGCTGAGTTCATGAAAAGACCAACCATGATCTTATTGAATGGCAGAGCAGGCTCGAGGGGCCAGATGGACTACTCCTGCTCCTAGTTCTTACGTTATTTTATGTTCTTATCGCACATTGGTGAGGTCTTGAAACTCATGCGTTCAAATGTAAACGTTTGTAATAGTAGGTTTTAACTATGTACAATTCTAAATACGGTCTAACATGGAACTCTTCCATAGAGGTTTGTTGGTTTTCCATTCATATGCCCTTTTCAGCAATCTTGTTCTGGTACGTAATCTCAGTTTCTTTCTCTGTCTGAATTACTGATTCTGTTGTCAATTTCAATGTTCTTACCTCTTCAGTTAATTTCTCTGGTTAAGCTGCCTTTCTTCAAGCCATCTGTAATCTTTCCTGAAGTTTATTAAATACCTTGAAGTATTTGAAAACTTTTTGGGAAGCTTACAGTAATGGTGAAACTATCCTGGAAGGTGATATGTGATTGCTTAGAGGGTACAGGAGGCTGTGTGTATTGCCCCTGATATACTGTAGATCTGTGAGAGCAAAACAAGTTTCAGGATGGCAGGCTGTGTCAGACACCAGCACTTGGAACAAAATGATAAGAGGTCATCAGTGATGTAAGATTTTGTGATAGGCACTGATACAAATATGTCCTTGAACTCCTCTAAATAGCGGTGCCTTTGATTCAGCTGCAAGAAGTGGAGAAGGTGAATTGAAATATAAAGCAAAGCAAAGGTTGTTCTTTTTAGGAGAACATGAAGAGGAGCTGGGAATAGGAATGGAGTGAGGCGATTGATGTGTAGTTGATGGTGACAGAGCTGCCAGTGGAGTATCCCCCTTTCCTCACCTTTTCTTCCTCTTTGCTTCCCTTTTCCAAAGAGCTTTATCAAAGCTAGTCACCTGGACACGAAACATCAGCTCTTTTCTCTCCTTACAGATGCTGCCAGACCTGCTGAAATTTTCCAACATTTTCTATTTTGGTTCCTCTTTCCTGCACCTTCCTCTGTGAAAGGCTTTAATATGCATTTATATAGCACCTTTCACAAACTCAGAGCATTCCAAATACTTTCCAGTCAAAAGAACACCCACATCTGAAAATGTAGCCACTGATGTGTTGTAAGAAATGCAGTCGCCAATTTAAATGCAGCAAGTTCCCACAAACTGCAATGGGGAAATGATCAGATTAGCAAATATTGGTTAAGGGGTAAATAATGACCGAGGGTGCTGGAAAGAGCTCCCGTGCTTCCTGTTGAAATGGTGCCAGGGGATCTTTACATCCACTTGAGAGGCCAGTCAGAGCCTTGGTTTAACATTGAACTAGAATGAAGGAAGCTCCAACAGCGTAGTTCTCCCTCAATAATGCACTGGAAATGTCAACTTGGGTTATGGATCCACTGTGCTCCAGTATGGTGGCCTTGCTCCCTGGTATCTCATATGGCTGGCCTTTGTAACAGAGCCAGGATAGTGAGCATGTAACATTGGAAGGGAAAGTGAGTATGTCCTCTCCAGAATGCAACCGTTTCTGCAGAGGTAGTGAATAGTAAATGCAAGCAGGAACCCTGTCTACTTCACTTCCTTTCCATGTCAATGAGGTGACCGCAGTAAGAAATCTCACAACAGCAGGTTAAAGTTCTACAGGTTTATTTGGGAGCAAAAGCCACTAGCTTTCGGAGTGCTGCCCCTTCATCAGGTGAGCAGGAGTTCTGTTCACAAACAGGACATATAAAGACACAAACTCAATTTACAAAATAATGGTTGGAATGCAAGATGAATGGACTACTACAGATCAGGAATGCAAATTGGGCCTTTCCTGCTATTTCTGGGGCCCAGAAGCAAGGAAACCATTGAAATAGGCCCTCAGTGGCCTGTATCCTAACTCACATCAAGTCTTGCACACCCATCATTTTGATGTTTGCTGGCCAACACTGGCTCCTGGATCCGTAATGCTATAATTTTAAAATTCTCATTCCTACCTTCATAGCCTTGTTCCTCCTCATATCTGTGACCTCCTGCAGCCTTATGACCCTCTGAGCTCTCTGTGCCTATCTAATTTTGCCCTCTTGTGTATTGTCAAGTTTCATTACTTCACTTTGGTGCCATGCTTTCAGTTACCCTGGCCCAAAGTTTTGAAATTTTCTCCCCTTAAACCTTCCCTTCTCTTTACACTCATTTGATTTGATTTGATTTACTATTGTCACGTGCATTGGTATACAGTGAAAAGTATTCTTGTGCGCTATACAGACAAAGCATACTGTTCATAGAGACGGAAAGGAGAGTGTGCGGAATAACCAGTAGAGAAAAATCAACTTGGTGCGAGTAGTTCCAGTTAAAAATCTGACAGCAGCAGGGAAGAAGCTGTTCTTTAGTTTGTTGGTATGTATCCTCAGATTTTTGTATCTTTTTCCCAACGGAAGAAGGTGGAAGAGAGAATATCCGTGGTGTTTGGGGTTCTTAATTATGCTGGCTGTTTTGTTGAGCTGCAGGAAGTGTAAACAGCGTCAATAGATGGGCAGGTGTTTCCAGGGTCCTAAGGATCGCAAGTCTTACGCTCATTTAAAAGTACCTCTTTGACCAAGCTTCTGCTCACTAATATGTGACATAGCATCAAATGTTGCTTGATAATGTCCCTGTGAAGCCACCTTGGAACATTTTATTTAACTGAAGTGCTGTATAAAGGCAAATTGTTGCTGAATGGAAAGAGACGCACGGCTAGCCCATGATGATGTCATAGAGGTTTACAGTATGGAAACAGGCCCTTCAGCCCAACTTGTCCCTGCTGCCCAGTTTTTACCACGAAGCTAATCCCAATTGCTCGCGTTTGGCCTTCTATACTCATTTTACCCGTGTAACTATCTAAATGCTTTTTAAAAGACAAAATTGTATCTCCCTCTACTACTGCCTCTGGCAGCTCATTCCAGACACTCACTACCCTCTGTGGGGAAAAAAACCCCTCTATTCTTTCACCTTCAATACATTGGACCTGACATTAGACAAAAGACTGTCAATTCGTGCAGGGAATTGTTTGGATATGCAATACACGCATAGGAACAGCTCATAACTCAGAGACACAAAGTCTATACACTGCTGCTTGTGCCCTGTTGGCTGTCGGTAAGAGTGAACTGTATCCTTGCTTGGACAGTTACATACTTAGCGCAGCAGAATGATTGGGGTAAAAGAGAAAGAACCAGCTGTCTGACTGATGGAGAACTTGAGATTCAAGAGGGCGAGAAGCTGTGTTGGTTATGGACATGCCAGTATTTATTTATCAATCACATCTGATGGGCACAGTAGCCATATAAATGATGTACTGTCCACCTCCCATATAAATGCCATATGTTTCCTGTGCAAGTAACACATGTTCCTCATATTCATATGTGCTACATGCTTATCAGTGTTGATGGCGGTGGAGTCTCTATGTTCTGGTCCATAACTCTGACACTTATTGCAGACCCAGGAGAAACTACAAGCTGTTGCAAGTGAACTTCAATATGGGACATCTTCAGCAAGCAGCCATTCATGGACTTGGACATTAAACATTTTGGTCTTGGTGCGCAGTCTGGACAAGCTGAACAGTTGGCTGTTGGCTCTGGTAGACATGGACCAAAAGCACACAATAGTGGCATGGAGAAAAATATACAAAAAAACCTCACGCTGGAGGGCCTTGACAGTTTCACACAGCTCGGATCAACATTTAACAGTAACTTCCTCCTTGATGCTGAAACCGGCACCAGAATTCCCAAGGCCATTGCTGTCATGTTAAAGTTGAGAAGTCCAGTGTGGACTAGCAGCGAATTCACCAGAAATACAAAGCTCCGTGTGTGCCAGGCTTGTGCTCTCTATAGCAAAGCATGGACAACTCATCCAAGCCAAGAAAAGGGGCAGAATGGCTTCCATCTCCACAGCTTCAGGTGAATATTGGGCATCTCCTGGCAAGACAGGGTGCCGAAAATGGATGTATACCAGCACTTGGGCATGTTTACCGTCTTGGATCAGCCTGTGACTCCATTGGTGTGAATTGAATGGATGGAGATGGGTGGGGGTAGAGGAGATGGGTGAGGGTAGGGGAGTTGGGTGGGGGTAGGGGAGTGGGGTGGCAGTAGGGGGGATGGGTGAGGGTAGAGGAGATGGGCGGGGGTAAGGGAGTGAGGTGGGTAGGAGGGGAGCTGGATGAGGGTAGGGGAGATGGGTGGGGGTAGGGGAGTTGGGTGGGGGTGGAGTAGAGGAGGTGTGTGGGAGTAGGAGAGTTGGGCAGGGAGTAGAGGAGGGTGGGTAGAGACATAGCAAATGCTGGCCTTGCCAGCGACAGCCACACCCCACGAGAGAATGAAGAAGAGAAAATGATTGCACGCTCAATGTGTGTTTATGCTGCGGTCTAATTTACAATCCAACTTTGCAGTCTGGCCAGTCATTTGTTGGATTTGTTGTTTGTGATATTTGATCCGTTCCCTTTTGCTGGAATGCTGTACCTGTCTTGCATCCGACTATCTTATCGTGGTGTTGTGCCATCTGTTCTGGCTTTGGCACCCTGCATTGGCGTTTCCAGTGTCCTCTGATGCCACATAGCCTGCATATGTCATGGGAAGCTGGACCATTTCTGGGTGAATGTCTGGGACTCACCGCCTGCATGTCTTACCAGGTTTGTTTGAATTGGATACGGTGCCAATAGTGTACATGCTGCACACAGCCTATAAACTCTGCCTAGCCATCAGGGTTGCTTCATACTTGAGTCTGATTTTCAGCAATGCTTCCAAACTGTAACCTTTGGCTTGGTCCAAAGGATCTTTTTGAAATGCTTTGATATGGGTAGGAGCTATCACAAGCTCATTGATTCCAGCAGCTTCTGAAAAGTTGCAATCATGCTTTTTATTTCTGTAGCAACTCACAAAGTGATCTATCTGGGCTTGCCATCTGAAAAGTGTACACTTGAGATATATGTGTAAACATTAAGTTTAAATATTAACTGATCAACCAATAGAGATCTCATTTTGCTTGGGTCTTTGAGGTCATCTATTTATAATCCTGACTTGTTCAGTCTGAAGTCATTAGTTTCCTGGGGCCATTTTGACTTTGAGGGTTTGTTTTTCTCTGGTCCAGAGATGGCTCCTTCTGTTACTTGAGCAAAATGAATTCAATGTGGAGGTCTGCTACCTTCTAATTTGGAGATGGGAACTTTGTGGTCACCCTAATCCCCCTCCCCCTCATGTCCCTTAATCCCTTTAGCCCTAAGAGCTACACCTAATTTCTTCTTGAAATCACACAAAGTTTTGTCCTCAACTACATTCAGTGACAGTGAATTCTACACATTCACCATTTCTCCTCACCCAGTTTTACCCTTTATCCTCAAACAATGACCCTAGTTCTGGACTCCCCCACCATTGGAAACATTCTTTTTGAATCTACCCTGTCTAACCCTGTTAGAATTTTATAAGTTTCTTTGCGATCCCCTCTCATTCTTCTAAACTCCAGTGATTATAATCCTAACCAACTTAATCTCTCTGCATATGACAGACCTGCCATCCCAGGAGTCAGCCAGTACTCCAGGTGTGGCCTCACTAGCGCCCTGTACAATTGCAGCAAAGCATTCCTATTCCTATACTCAAATCCTCTTGCAATGAAGGCCAACAAATCATTTGTTTTCTTTACTCCTGCTGTACCTGCGCATTTGCTTTCAGCAACTGATGCATGAGGACTCCAAGGTCACATTGAGTATCCACCTCTCTCAATTTACATCCATTCAATTAATAATCTGTCTTCCTGTTATTGCTACCAAAGTGGATAACCTCACATTTATCTACATAATACTGCAACAGCCATGCAGATGTCCACATAGTCAACCTGTCCAAATCACACTGAAGCATCTCTGCATCCTCCTCACAGCTCACCCTCCTACCCAACTTCGTATCATCTGAAAATTTGGAGATAATATATTCAGTTCCCTCTTCCAAATCATTAATTTATAATGTGAACAGTTGGGGTCCGAGCACAGATCAGTGTGGAACCCCACTAGTCACTGACTGCCAATCAGGAAAAGAACCATTTGTACCAACTCTTTGCTTTCGATCCGCTGACCAGCTTTATATCCATCTCAAGACATTACCTGCAATCCCATGTGCTTTAACTTTACGTGGTAGTCACTGCCTGAACCGAGTGCAGACGGGCGTAAGGTTGATAAGATTAAGGAAGTGAATGGGTGGCTCAGGGATTGGTGCGGGAGGAATGGGTTTGAATTTATGGGGCATTGGCATCAGTATTGGGGTAGGTGGGACCTGTTCGGGTGGGATGGGGTTGGTCTGAACCGTGCTGGGACCAGAGTCCTGGCAAATTGTGTAAGTAGGACTGTAGACAGGGCTTTAAACTAATTGGGGGGGGGCGGGTGCGAGGGTAGGTGACATTACGGGGTCTAAAGTTGAGGAGAGGGTACAGGTAAGGGAAGAGGCCGAGGATGTCCCAATAATAAAGGGAGTAGGGGGCGTGAGTATGGTTGGTGGCATTCTGGCAAATAGGGTCCAGGTGAAGGCTGGGATGAAGGCACTTTATCTGAATGCACGAAGCATTCGGAATAAAGTGGATGAGCTGGTGGCGCAGATCGGCACAAATGGATACGATCTGGTGGCCATTACAGAGACGTGGCTGCAAGGTGATAGGGACTGGGAGCTGAATGTCCAGGGGTATCAAGTGTTTAGGAAGGACAGGCGAGAGGAAAAAGCGGGGAGCGTAGCTCTGCTGATTAAGGATAGTATCAAGGTGGTAGCAAGGGATGATATAGGAACCAAAGAGCAGAACGTGGAATCGTTGTGGGTGGAGATTAGGAACAGCAAAGGGAGGAAGACGCTGGTGGGTGTCGTCTATAGGCCCCCGAATAATGATCTGGAGGTGGGGCGGGCTGTTAACGCGCAAATAAGTGCGGCGTGCAGGAATGGAACGGCAGTAGTTATGGGGGATTTCAATCTGCATATTGATTGGTCAACCCATGTTGGATGCGGTGGGCTCGAGGAAGAGTTCTTGGAATGCTGCCGGGATAGTTTCCTGGAACAGTGCGTGTTGGAGCCGACGAGGGAGCGAACTATCTTGGATCTAGTGCTTTGTAATGAGGCGGGTAGAATTAGGGACCTTGCGGTGAAGGATCCTCTTGGGGAGAGTGATCATTGTATGGTGGAGTTTCTGGTGCAGATGGAGGAGGAGAAAGTGGGTTCCCAGACACGCATCCTTTGTTTGAACAGAGGGGAGTACGGTAGGATGAGAGAAGAATTGGCGAATGTGGACTGGGGGAGCACGTTGGAAGGTAGGTCTGCTGAGGAGCAGTGGAGGATCTTTAAGGAGATCTTTCTTGGTGCTCAGCGGAAATTTATTCCGATGGTTAAAAAGGACCGTAGGAGGAGAGGTAATAAGCCGTGGATAACGAAGGAGGTGAAGGAAAGTGTTAAATTAAAAGCGGAGGCGTTTAGAGTAGCTAAGAGTAGTGGGCGAGAAGAGGATTGGGAGAGGTTTAAATGTCAACAAAGATTGACAAAGAAGTTGATAAAGAAGGGTAGGAGAAACTATGAAGCTGAGCTAGCGCTTAATATAAAAAAGGATAGCAAGAGTTTTTATAAATATATAAAAAGGAAGAAGCTGGCTAGGGTGAACGTTGGATGAGAGGGGGGACTTAGTGGTAGGGGATGGGGAAATGGCTGAGGTCTTGAATAACGTTTTTGTTTCTGTCTTCACGGAGGAAGACGTGAATAGTTTGCCGGGTGTTAGCGATAGAAAGGTGGTAGGACTGGAGGGTCTTAATGACATTACTGTTACTAGAGAGGCGGTGCTCAACAGACTGGAGAGGCTGATTGTGGACAAGTCCCCAGGACCGGATGGAATGCATTCGAGGGTTCTGAAAGAAATGGCGGAGGTGATAGTGCAGGCCTTGGTGGTTATTTTCCAAACGTCGCTGGATTCCAGGGAAGTGCCGGAAGATTGGAAAGCGGCTAATGTTACGCCGTTGTTTAAGAAGGATGGCAGGCAAAAGGCAGGGAATTATAGGCTGGTTAGTTTAACGTCTGTTGTAGGTAAAATGTTAGAATCCGTCATCAAGGAGGAAATAGCGAGGCATCTTGAGGGGAATTGCTTGATAGAGCAGACGCAGCACGGTTTCGTTAAGGGGAAGTCGTGTCTGACAAATTTATTGGAGTTCTATGAGGATGTGTCTAGGGCGTTGGATAGAGGAGAGCCGGTGGATGTGGTCTTTCTTGATTTTCAGAAGGCGTTTGACAAGGTACCTCACAAGAGGTTATTGCAGAAGGTAAGGGGGCATGGAGTTGGGGGTAGGGTGTTGGCGTGGATAGAGGATTGATTGTCAAATAGGAGGCAGAGAGTGGGGGTTAATGGGTGTTATTCGGATTGGCGGTTGGTGACTAGTGGAGTGCCCCAGGGGTCGGTGCGGGGGCCTCAGCTATTTACCATTTATATAGATGATCTGGAGGAGGGAACCGAGTGCAGGGTGTCGAAATTTGCTGATGACACCAAGATTGGTGGAATGGCAAATTGCGTGGAGGGTGTGGAGAGTCTGCAGAAGGATCTAGATAGGCTGGGCGAATGGGCCAGGAAATGGCAAATAGAATTTAATATTGGCAAGTGTGAGGTGGTCCACTTTGGTAGGAGGAATGGTAGGAAGGACTATTACTTACGTGGGGAAAAACTGCAGCAGGCGACGGTGCAGAGGGACCTCGGGGTCCTTGTGCATGAGTCGCAAAAACCCAGCCTGCAGGTGCAGCAGGTGGTCAGGAAGGCGAATGGGATGCTGGCCTTCATAGCGAGGGGGATTGAATATAAAAGTCAGGAGGTCTTGCTGCGGCTGTATAGGGCATTGGTGAGGCCGCAGCTGGAGTACTGTGTGCAGTTTTGGTCGCCGTACTTACGCAAGGATATTTTGGCCTTGGAGGGAGTGCAGAGGAGGTTTACTAGGCTGATGCCGGAGTTGAGGGGGTTGAGCTATGAGGAGAGGCTGAATAAACTAGGCTTGTACTCGTTAGAGTTTAGAAGAATGAGGGGAGATCTCATTGAGACGTATAAGATGATGAATGGGATGGATAGGATAGAGGTGGAGAGACTCTTCCCGCTCAGAAAGGACAGTAAGACTAGGGGGCACAGCCTCAAGATAAAGGGGGGGTCATTTAGAACGGAGTTGAGGAGGAACTTCTTCACTCAAAGGGTGGTGAATCTCTGGAATTCTCTACCCGTTGAAGTGGTGGAGGCTACCTCGCTAAATATTTTTAAGAAGCGGGTTGATGGGTTCTTGATAAGAGAGGGGATTAAGGGTTATGGGGAGAGGGCGGGAAGGTGGAGCTGAGCCACGACAGATCAGCCATGATCTTAGTGAATGGCGGGGCAGGCTCGAGGGGCCAGATGGCCTACTCCTGCTCCTATTTCTTATGTTCTTATGTTCTTATGTACCTTGTTGAAAGCCTTCTGAAAGCCTAAATAAACCCCATTCACAGGTTCTCCTCAGCCAACTCTACTGGTTACATCCTCAAAGAATTTGAATAGATTCATCAAGAAAGAGTTCCCCTTGGTAAATCCATACTGACTTTGTCTGATTATACCACTGCCTTCCAGATACTGACTTAGGAAATCCGTGACAATGAACTCTTGCAGTTTCCTCAGTACCGATGTTAGGCTCACTGGTCTATAGTTCTTTGTTTTCTCTCTACCTCCCTTTTTGAACAGTGGGCTTACATTATCTACCCTCCAATCTGTAGGAACAATTCCAGAGACCAAAGAATTTTGGAAGATAACCACTATTCCCAGGGCTACTTCATTAAGTACTCTAGGATAAAGATTATGAGGACCTGGAGATTTATCCACCTCCAATCCCATCAATTTCCCCAGAACCATTTCTCTACTGATACTGATTTCCTTCAGCTCCTCACTAAAGCTTGTTTCTCTCAGCACTTTATTAGACTTGGATCGATCATACCATTGTCGCCATCCCACACTTTGGTTAGGACCTACTCATGAAGCAGTGCTTTGGCGCAAACAAACCTCAAGAGTAATTTAATAACAATGAAAGTATTTTTCAGCTTTCAACAAGCTTCTGGAGTCTGTTCCTCAATTGATTCTTTTGCTCGGCCCTGTCCCAAACACTTGGTCACCTCCCACCTTCCCATTCCTCAGCCATCCCCTGACCTGGTGGCCCACAGGAGCTGGGTGGGAATGGCCAGGGCATTCAGGCCCGGATGTCAGTTTACTGGTCAATAACATCTGTCCATCACCTGACATCAATTTCATATAACACAGAATAGCTGGTCATCATCACAGTGCTATTTACAAAAACAAAGGTAATTTAATTCAACTGCTTCATGTTCTGCAGAAGCCTCTCCCCCACCCACCACCCAATGCACCCCCCCCCCCAATCCTGCTTCATCTTAACACTATCAACCTCATCTATACCTCTTCCACCCTGTGCCTATCTAACTGTCTTGAAATACATGTGAACTGTTTTCACTATTCCATGTGGTAATCACATTCACATTCCTATCACTCTTTGGGCAAAGGTGTTTCTTCTGAATTCTTTATTAAATTAGAGTCTAACATATTTATGGTATTTGGTCCTAGTCTACATCTTCTCCATATATACCCCATCAAACCCTTCCATGATCTTAAAGATTTCTATCATCTATCCCTCAGTTCCCCTGCTTTCTAGAGAAGAGAGACTCAACAATCTTTCCCAGTAAGTATAATCTTTCACTGGGAATCTGCTGTATGTCAGCCTTGTCTCCCTACATTTCAACAATGTTTACGTTTCAGGCCTGACGTCACTGGCTGGAAAGCATGTTGGGATGTTCTGAGGCTGTGACAGGCACTACTGCAATGCAAGATCTGTCACAAAGTGATCAGCATTAGTGTGGGTTTGCTCCCAGACAGGAGCAAGTGACCAGGGGAAACTGGGTGTGAATAATGAAGGATCTCAGTTCCAACACTTTGCTCCAAGGGATGACTGCACCTGAAATGGCACTTTGAAGGAATGCGGTCTTTGTGGTTGCTGTCAGTCACAACTGCAATGTGTTCCCGATAAAAACAGGGAAGTGAATGGCAGCTGCTTCTCCATGTCATTCTCTCCCTCATCCTAACCGTCTGAGGAGGAAGGAATTCATTATGTGTTGTGACGACCGATTCTAATGTAGCTGTCGATATAACTCACCTCCTTTCTCCACTTTAAACACCTGCTGGGGACTCTTGTAATGAATGTCTGACTGTTTCAAATCAGCAGGGAATGGGCAGAGGTAAAGGGGCTGGGCCTCAGTTACCCTGAGTTATTCTCACTGCAGGACGATCTCCACTTGCAGAGCCCACAAGGAAAGGCAGTATTTTCCAGCAACCCTGGGATCGAACAGCAGCTGAAAATAAGATTGATTTTTACATTTCGAATCCCACTCTGAGAAAAGAGACAGGATTCATCTTTTAAAAAATGCTTTGGTGCTACAGGCCTCACATAACAGAATTAAAAGTTTATTTACTGGTGTCACAAGTAGGCTTATGTTAACACTGCAATGAAGTTACTACGAAAATCTCCTAGTTGCTACACTCTGGCGCCTGTTTGGGTACACTGAGGGAGAATTTAGCATGGCCAATACGCCTAATCAGCATATCTTTCGGACTGAGTGAGGAAACCCACAAAGACATGGGGAGAATGTTCAGACTGCACGTAGACAGCAGCCCAATGCCCTGGCATTGTGAGGTAGCAGTGCTAACCACTGTGCTGCCCCTATCCCGGCTATGGATAGTCTTGCTTGAGCTGGAAGCAGTATTATTGGATGATTAAAGCACTGTGTCCAAACACAACTGCACATGCTCCTCTAAAAAGAAATATTTATCTAGTGTACAAGATCAATCTGATTGCTATAACTGTTTAAAGAGGATGTCTTACAGGGGTTGTCATGATGCTAAAGGTATGCTGCAGGGTGTTGCTAACTCAGGAGACAGGTGCATTTCATGTGACATACACGCTGACCTGAAAAATCAGCCACAAATAAAATCATCCAGCAACACCAGAAAAGATGACAGTTTAAGGGCAGACTTAAGCAGGTTGCC
The DNA here is from genome assembly GCA_037974335.1 of Prionace glauca. Taxonomy (NCBI): domain Eukaryota; kingdom Metazoa; phylum Chordata; class Chondrichthyes; order Carcharhiniformes; family Carcharhinidae; genus Prionace; species Prionace glauca. The sequence goes on along the minus strand of CM075738.1, from coordinate 23,866,619 downwards.
AACCCTGGCTGGATGTATTCCTGGAGATTAGATCCCAAACACAGAGTAAACTCCCACACCAATTAACTGGTGATAGATTTAACCTCCCATAATAAGGCATTCCTCCCACAACCACTCCTGCCTCCATATACTGCCTTGCCATAGCCAATTCGAAAGAGAACAAGCCATTTATTACCCAGAAGAAGAGTTGTATGGTTTGAAACATTAACTCTGTCTCTCTCTTCCCAGATGCTGCCAGACCTGCTGAGCTTTCCAGCATTTTCTGTTTATGTTCCTTTATTACCCTATCCCATTCATCTTGACTCTCCATTGTTTTATAATCAAGGAAAGCGTGCAAAGGAAATTTTTAAAAACACACTTTAAAACACATCCTATGATATTTCTGCTGGGAGTTGTCACAGCAGTGTTCAGGTGATTAAACTCCAGTTCCCAGAGGGCTGGCAACACTAGCCCTGAATCAAAGCCCACACACAAGTATGGCTCCTGCTCTGTCCAAGACCGTAAGAAACTACAAAAGCTCACAAAAGTAGCCTAGTCCATCATGCAAACCGGCCTCCCATCCAAGGACTCTGTCTACACTTCCTGCTGCTTCGGCAAAGGCAGCCGGCATAACTAAGGACCCCACACACCCCGGACACTCTCTCTTCCACCTTCTTCCTTGGAGAAGGAGATACAAAAGTCTGAGATCACTTACCAATCGACTCAAAAACAGTTTTTTTCCTGCTGCTATCAGGCTTTTGAATGGATGTACCTATACGCTAGCTATGACTGTAACACTACATTCTGCACTCTCTCGTTTCCTTCTCTATGAATAGGATGCTTTGTCTGTATAGTGTACAAGAAACAATACTTTTCACTGTATACTAATACATGTGACAATAATAAATCAAATCAAATCAAACACAAGATGGTACTTTATGGGCTTGTCATCCACTAAACCTTGGTTCAATGATAGCATTTTCTTTCTGCATTCCATCCCCCAGCCCTGAATCACTCGAATGTAGGTTCAATTCCCAGCTCAGAGGTTTGAGAATGTGATCCAGGCTGATCATGAAGGCAGTACATCCCAAAATGTGTTCACAACTGTACTGCACAAAATGCAATGGCCAATCTGTGTATGGTGTTACGAGGATGTGCTTCTTGAAGCCACTCACCATCCTGACTTGGAAATATGTTGCTGTTCCTTTGCAGTCTCTGGGTCAAAATCCTGGAACTCCCTCCCTAATGGCATTGTGGGTCAAAACAGAAAGAAATCCCACAACACCAGTCCAAACATCTTCCTTTGTAACAAAAGCCGCAAGCTTTTGGGACAGCCTGTCCCTTCATCAGGTGGTTGGGAGTTAAGCTGGCATTAATTGCCCTGTGAAGGATGCTTTAGGTGACATTCTTAGATCACTGAGGTCAGATCAGTTACAGAGTGGCTGAGAGCCAGTCAGATTGGTGTGTGACAATAAGTCCCTAAAAGGCAGCAGGGAACCAGTTGGTTTGACATTGTGGTCATTTTTACAGCTTCCGTTTGATTTTAAATGGAATTCCAGTTCTCAGTCTATCATGGTGGATTCTGAACTCCCAACCTCTGGAGCGTTAGTCCTAGGGCAGGAGGCGGATCACCACTGGCCGCTGCCAGGATCTTCCAGTCCTGCTGATGACAACCCCTGTGGTGGATTTCTCAGTGGTGCAAGGTGCAAACCAGGCAAAACACAGTGTAGACATCTGCGAGACCGGCGAACCAAACCGGCTCACCAACGCCAAGCTGCCTCCACCACCAGATACCATGCTGTGGTGACGGGCTGGAAAGTCCTGCCCCAAAACTCTGATGATCTGCCCTTTACTATAACCTCAACACCACCTTGTACATTACTAGGGAAATTCTACTGAACTGTTCGGGATTGATGGTCTGGAAGGTTTCATGTAAAACAAAAATCAGCTTCCATATATGGGATGAGCTCACCCCATTCTTTGTGCTGGACAAGGTTTCTTATGTTCATTTGTACAAATTCCTCCTCGCATCCTGTCCCCCTCCCTGCCTCACACCCCCCCCCCCCGTCCCCTCGCCCCCTTCTATCTGTAACAGAGTCTGCAGAGAGGCTGGCTTCTGACAGATTGACAGAACTGGTTAATAAGTGCTTTCCATTCTTCCTAAAGGCTAATTAAATATTAATCCACACAGTGAGGTCAGCAAAAATAATAAACAATCGAGGACACCAAATTCTTTTAATTAATTCTCTAGTGTAGGCTTTGAAAACCATGTCAATTCCCAAACGATTATAGCGTGCGTCTGCACTCGATAATGAAATGAGATCCCATTGTTTTGCCATCATCTCTTATGACGAAGCCTGATTTGATGTTGTGTTTTTTCCTTGTTGTTGTGGTTTAAATATCTGTGAGGTAAATGAGGTGCGGGAGGTGTGGAATCTGAGGAGTGTGTAAGTGACTCCCTGTGATATAATATAGACTAATGCTAATTGGGAGTCGGCTCCATTATAATAAACTGATGCTTATGTTTGGCTATCCAGAAATGGCTTGGGAAACAGGAACATGATAAACCGGAGTGATTAAGGGCCTCTTCAAGTCACAGTCAAGAGCAGTCTGATAGCTCGGCTAATGCAACTGATACTCTGGTGAGCTGCAATTAATGGAGATTGGTCAGATCCAACTGGCCATTCGTAAATAATATAAAGCAGAGAAAGAATTGCATTGATATAGCATCCTTCACAACCTCTGGGATGTCCCAAAGCACTTAGCAACCTTTCTCAGGTGTAGGTTTTTAATCACTGCTGTAACCGAGGGAGAAATCAGCAACCAATACTCACAACAAACTCCCACAAACAGCGAGCAGGTAATGTCCAGAATCTGATAGCCAAACTGAACAGAGATTTGCCTGGCCATCATATTCTCCGACCTCGCTGCAGCGGGAGCGCAGAATGAACGATAGGTATGATTGTGCCCCAATGAGTTTTTACTAATATTGGTTAAGGGATAAATATTGGCCATGAAATCAGGGAAAATGTTACTGCTTTTCTTCAGAATAGTGCTGTGGGATTCTTTACGGCCGCCAAAGATGGAAGACAGAGAATCTCAGTTTAACGACTCATCTGAAAGAACGCACCTCTGACAATGTAGCACTCCTTCAGTACTGTATTGGGAGCGCCAGCCTATCCTCACTCTCTGGAATGATTGCCCTTCTGACTCTGAGCCATCAGCTGAGGAAAGGCTGGAAGCTAATATGTTACTTTAGCAGACAGCAAATTATGGGGGGGGGGGGGGGGGGGGGAGGGGGGGGGGGGGGGTAGGAGCTAAAGTCCTGCCAGTTGCAAAGTTTGCGTCGTCAATGCTAAAGACAAACGTTTATCATCCTGCAGGAGGATTGGTGGATGGCAATGTGACGAGTTCCTATATGTACCCCAGCCTGACCAGGGGTGACAGGATTGCAGATATGAGCTGAAATCAGTAGGTATTACCCATTACTCCATGGTGTAACATGGCGGAACATTTTTAATAATGTTTATGATATAGACAATAAACTAGCCCATCTGCTGAAGATCAAATTAGGATTCAATCCTCCCAAACTATTTTCTGTGGCACCCAGTCTCAGTGTGAATAAGCAGTCAGATTTCCTCCAGGGAATGAAGGGCTGTGTTCTGTAAGTGGTTCGACTTTCCAATCACCTACCATTCCACTGTTCTACCTTTGCTGCCATCTGACCTCTCTGTCCTTGGCCTACTGCAGTGTTCCAGCAAAGCTCAATACAAGTTTGAGGGACAACATTTCAGGCGGAATTTTACCAGAAAAGTTCGAAGTGTCCAGCTAGCATGAAAATGGGAGAGTTGTAGAACCACTTTTTCGGTGGGTTTTTACAATTTTGCAGATATAATGCATAAAAAAGGTGGGCTAGACTTTTTATAGCTACTAGAGGCAGTGGGTGGGGATAAATTCACCAGTCAGCCAGCAGAGGGAGCTATTGTGCATGTGCAGACCTCTGTGGCTGCACATGCGTTATTCCAGCATCAGTGACCTGACAGAGAGAGAGGGAGAGCTGTCAGGCCTCTGCTGTTGCAGTCAGCCTCAACACAGTACCCCACCCCCCCACAACCCTCTTGTCCTCGACCTCCCTAGGGGCCTCAATGGCCTCCAGTTCTCCTGGCAAGGGCAACATGACTATTCTCCTTTCACGGGGAGCAGGTATTTTCCTCGCTGGAGAGAATGTCTCCCAGCTTGGCCATAAAGGCAAGCAAGTCTGAATGATTGAGTGCCAGGCTTGAGAAACAGATGTAAATTAACATTTAAATAGACTTAAATAATTTATTCAGCCTCTCGCCAGAAATGAGTAAGAGATTGACTACGTCGGAAATCTGGTTCTGGTAAGATTGTGAAAGCCGAGGAATTGGGTGCGATCTTGATTTTTCTGCTCTTGTGCGATTTTACTGGTTTGTTCTGCTCATCGATGGGAGGGATGAGCCAGTAAAATCATGCCCCTCATCTTTTGATTCAGCACTCTACAGCCTCCTGGACTAAACACTGAGTTCAACAAATTGAGATCACAATCTCTGTCCCCATCTTTTTGTTGGCTTGGTTTTACATTTATCCTGATACATTTGGGTAATTGCAGCCATTCACACTGCATCTGGACTCATTTATCTCTTTATCACTGTATAATGACTGTCCCTTTAAGGGCAACACAGGCCATGTGACCCTTACTCCGCTGTGTTGCCCTCAAAGGGATAATCATCCTTTACCACTCCCTTTGACTTTTGTACCATGAAACCCTTTGTCATTTAATCTCTCCTACACGCCATCTGATCACAGGCAATCCCTTTTGTTCTTCCCACTCCCATGTGCTCGGAACCCGTTGGATTTCTAACCTCCCTCAGCTCTGATGAGAGATCATCACAATCTGAGATGTTGGATGGGATTTTACAGTCTCGTTCGAGTGAGACCGGGAATTCTCGCCCGAGGTCAATGGATATTTCTGTTGTCCACTTCCCGCCCGCTCCAATTCCATGGCAAGGGAGGCAGTAGAGTTCCGGTGATTAACTCTGTTTCTCTCTGTAAAAATGCTGTCTGACCTGCTGAATACTCCCAGCATTTTCTTTCTTTATTATTTCCAGCGATGGCAGGTAAGTGAAGATGTGGAGAAGATCAGCCATGTTTTTATAAAAAGGCAGAGAAGGACAAGGGGTCACATGGCCAACTCCCTTCCCCATTTCTCCTGACCTAATGTTAACTCCTCACAAATTCCCAATTTCTGGAATGATTTTTGTGGTTATCTCTTGAATTACATTCCTGACTGCATCGGCAGTGCTGTAGCAGCAGGCGACCGAGATGAGGCTATTTCATTGCTTCACGGTCAAGCTAAGCAGAGACTGGAGATACAGCCACGAAGTGCACATTATAAGCAGAGGGTTTTGGGTGAAGTTTTAATTTTCTATTTACCAGAGATGTTGTATTAACATTCCTAATTAGTGTCTTGCGCTCTACTTAGTTAAGAGCCCTGTGGCATCATTTGACAGCGAAAGCTGTCTTCATCAAAAAGATCTTTGCAAAATTAAATTCACACATCATCTGTTTCGAGGCACCTAAATCACATTATAATGATAAGTGATTTTTTTATAATAACACTACATGTGTTCTATGAGTCGGAGCAGGTTATTTGTGATTGGTGCACTTATAACCTGGATGTAATACCAATAGTGTGATGATCTTGGGTCATGAGAGGTCATGACTATCACTGGCTTTCTGCCCTCCTCATATGGAGGTGCAGCCTTTTACTGGCTTATAGTTTCACAGGCAGCACTGCTCATTGGGACCTCATCATATATCTCAAAGACCTTGTTTAATTGTTCTTGCGGATGTTTAACACAATGATCTAACCACAAGATTTGGATTCTACCAAAAACTGTCCAAAGATCCGCATTCCAGTTTTCTGATCTGTTCCAGAAAAGAACACCTCTTTTTTCTGTGTGAACCAGAGTGTGAGTCTATTTAGACCACACAGTCTCACTGCTCTACCCAGAAATATCCTCAGCTGTCTCACCTTTCCACAACATGAGAGCAATGAAGTCACAGGCTGAGCCTTTTCCCTTTCACTAGATCAGGACAGTCACCCACAAATATACAATCATAGAATTGTTACGCCATAGAAGGAGGATATTCAGCCTTTCGCATCAGTGCTGGCTCTCTGAAAGAGCAACAATCCCGCCCCCCAATCCTCACACTGTGACCCCTAGTTCTGGACACCCCCACCATTGGGAATATCCTCCCTGCATCTACCCTGTCTAGTCCTGTTAGAATTTTTAAGTCTCGAAGAAATCTCCCTTCATTCATCTGAACTCCAGCAAAAACAATCCTATTCTAGTTAACTCACCTCACATATCAGTCCTGCAATCCCCGGAATCAGCCTGGTAAACTTTTACTGCACTCCCTCAAGAGCAAGAACATGCTTCCTCAGAAAAAGGGATCAAAACGGCACAGAATATTCTTCACTAAGGCCCTGTATAATTGCAACAACACAATCTCTGCTCCTGTACTCAAAACTCTCACAATGAAGGCCAACATGCCATTTACCTTCTTTACGGCCTGCTGCACCTGCATGCTTACCTTCAGTAACTGGTGCAGAAGGACACCCAGGTCCCACTGCACACTCCCCTCTCCCAATTTACAGCCATTCAGGTAGTAATCTACTTTTTTGTTTTTGCTTCTGAAGTGAATAACCTCACATTTATCCAAATTATATTGCATCTGCCATTGATTTGCTCACTCGCCCAACCTGTCCAGATCATTCTGAAGGATCTCTGCATCCACATCACAGTTCACCCTCCCAACTTGGTATCATCTGCAAACTCCGAAATGTTACATTTTGTTCCCGCATCCAAATCATTAATATCTATTGTGAATAGCTGGTGTCCCAGCACTGATCCCTGATGTCTATGTACAGCACACCAACTGCATTCCCCTCCTCCACCCTGAGTATTTCTGATATTTCCTGCTCCGATCTCAGAGTTTCAGCTTCCACATTTTGTTTTTGCATTGAGGTTATGAATGGTGTAGTTCACACTCACTCAGTTACCAGGCAGAGGGAGTGAGTGCAACAATATTCAGACTGCATCGGTGGCCAACCAGAAAAGTCAAAGGTCTCTGGCATAGTCTAATCTAGGGCCAATTAACTACTTTAGATCCTCTTTGTAAAATGTGGTCTGCTCTGCTTAGGCATTCTGGGTATGGATGAGGTTAGCTTACAGCTACTGATTAGCACTAGTTCACACAGCCACGGATTAGCAGTGCTGCCTCATAGTGCCAGGGACCCAGGTTCAAATCCAGTTTTAGGTCACTGTTTGTGTGGAGTTTGCACATTCTCCTCGTGTGTGCGTGGATTTCCCCCGGGTGCTCTGGTTTCCTCTCACAGTCCAAAGATGTGCAGGCTAGGTGGATCAACCATGCTGAATTGTTCCTTAGTGTTCCAAGATGTATGGATTAGGGTGATTAGTGGAATAAATATATGGGGTTACAGAGTAAGCTCGGGTAAGTGGCGTTGCAGACTCAGTGGACCAAATGGTCTCCTTCTGCACAGGGATTCTATGATAAAAAGATACATTTTAAAAAATGATGATTGATTTATAGGCAGGAGGAGTAAAAGTGCTAAAATCTTGGCATTCTCAACTTCAGCCATTGCTGATGTGGTATAAAATATGACAGTCACTGTTAAAAATGATTGTATTTTGCTACGTGCACTGCCAGTGAGGTACTGAGTCACACAGAATAGGAGACTGTCTAGTGCTAGAAGTTGGATTGCTAGAACGAGCCCAGAACCAGGGACCACGAATATAGATATTCACTAATAAAACAATAAAGAATTACGGAGAAACATCTATACCCAGGGAGTGGTGAGAAGGTTTGGAGTAGTTAAAGTGAATAATATAGATGCATTTATGAGGAGATGAGATGAGGTCAGGAGAGAGAAAGGAATAAAGAATCTGTTAATAGTATTGGATGAAGTTATGTGCGAGGGTGTTCATGTGAAGCATAAATGATGGCATGGCTGGGCTAAATGGCCTGTTTCTGTGCTGTAAATATTGCATAAATCCGTGTAATTGAGTCATTTATTTTGTTTCTTTACTCGCCCCGTTACCATTCATTTTGACATTATACCTTTATTTTTTTGTCATCATTTAATCTCTCCTGCCCTCCACCCAACACATACCTTCTCTTCTGTTCATCACCACTCCCTTTCACCTCTTCAAAACCAATCACAATTTGAATTTTGCCTTGTTCTCATCAAAAGTGTGGAGATGCCAGCATTGGACTGGGATAAACACTGTAAGAAGTCTCACAATACCTGGTTAAAGTTGTACATTAACCTGGTGTTGTGAGACTTCTTATTGTGTTCATCAAAGGTCACAGCTCTGAAATGCTAGTTCGGTTTCTCTTTGCACAGATGCTGCCTGACCTGCTGAGGATTTTCAGTATTTTCTGTGTTTTTATATACACAATCTTATTGTATCTGACCCTGAAATGGGCTTCCAACCACATATCCACACCATCACCAACTCCTATTTCCACCTCAGTAACATCACCCAGATCTCCTCCTGCCTCAGCTCATCTCTGCTGAAAGCCTTATTCATGCCTTTTCCAATTCCAACATTGCCTGCCTCTCCTGGCCTACCTCTTCTCTTTCACCCGCTTTGAACTTCAAGCTCATCCACAGCTTTGCTGCCGTACCTGAATTCACACCAATTCCTCTGCACCTATCACCCATCTGCCTCCTGGTTTCAGCTTAAGCAACACTTTGATCTAAGAATTCTCAAACTTGCTTTCAATTCTCTCCATCCCTCTGAAATCCCAATACCCCACTTCAATTCTGTCTTCTTGAGGCTCTACCCATTGGTGACCAAAGCCCTAAGCTCTGGAAACTCTTTACCTCTCTCTGCAAATAACCACACGGTAGTGCTGACTGAACTTGTTTGTTGCTGAATAAGAGAAACAGGCTGTCAAAATGCTTTATCTGGCACTTATTACGACAGACACAAGTATACCAAATCTCAAATACCAAAACCAAATGCTCCCTCTGAGTTTTTGTATTCTTACATCTGTCCAGATGATTCCAAGATGAAAAACTTTGACAATACATCTCTTTCCTCAGCAACACTTGTCTCGGCCTCTTTTTTTAAATACACTGTTTAAAACATCTAGTTTTTTGTCACTTCTAATATTTCCTCGTGTAGCTCAGTGTCAATTTTAATAACACTCCTACAAGGACATTTCACGATGCTAAAGGCTCCATATAAGTACAAGGTGTTGAAATTGACCCCTTTTATGCTTATTTTCTATCTGGTAACAATGATAATCAAATTCTTTCCAGTTAAAGTACAGACTTTCCCAGGATGATATTAATCTTTGATTTCATTGGCTGTTCAAATATATATTGCACTGCTTTAAAAGGACTTTTAAAATGCAAGCAAAGACAAAACTTGAGATAGATGCCACAAATCATCTGGCGTTATAGGTTGATCAGTTTCTGGAAGTTTCCAATGAGAATAATAATTAAGATGTGACAAGACAACTTCTTATGGAATTTCACACCTACTGATGGCAAGAACTACCTCAAAAGATTAACTGAAACCATACCTGACTCACAATTTTCATTTCTATGAAACTGCAGTTAGCATTGCTACTGAAATTTCAAGACCATCTGTTTCAGCCATGGATTCCAAAAAAGGATTCCTAACCAGTGAACTCTAGATTTTTTTTTGCCTTTTATCAATGAATTTTAACTTGGCTAAAGAAAATCTCCAACTGTATATCTTGTTAATCTGCATGTTTATATGTTATGAACATATAGGAGCAGGAGTAGGCCACTCTGCCCCTGAAGCTTGGTCCAGCATTCAATGAGATCATGGCTGAGCTGATTGGAACCTCAACTCCACATTCCTGCCTACCCCAGTAAGCTTTCACTCCCTTGCTTATCAAGAATCGGTCTATCCCTACCTTAAGAATATTCAAAGGCTTCCATTTTCTTTTGGGGAAGAGAATTCCGAAGTCTCAAGCCTTCTAAGAGAAAAGATTTCCCCATATCTCTGTGTGCAACCCTTTATTTTTAAACAGTGGCCTTTAGTTCTAGATACTCCGACAGAAGGAAATATCCTCTTCACATCCATCTTGTCAAGACCCCTCAGGATTTTCATCAAGTCATCTCTTATTCTTCTAAGCAGATACAAGCCTAATCTGTCCAGTTGTTCCTAATAAGACAACATTCCCATTCCAGATATTAATCTAGTAAACCTCTGAATTGCTTCCAATGCGTCTCCACCTTTCCTTAAATAAGAACATAAGAAATAGGAGCAGGAGTAGGCCATCTGGCCCTTCGAGCCTGCCCCGCCATTCAATAAGATCATGGCTGATCTGTCGTGACTCAGCTCCACCTTCCCGCCCTCTCCCCATAACCCTTAATCCCTTCTCTTATCAAAAACCCATCAACCCGTTTCTTAAAAATATTTAGCGAGGCAGCCTCCACCACTTCAACGGGCAGAGAATTCCAGAGATTCACCACCCTTTGAGTGAAGAAGTTCCTCCTCAACTCTGTTCTAAACCGCCCCCCCTTTATCTTGAGGCTGTGCCCTCTAGTCCTACTGTCTTTTTTGAGCGGGAACAGTCTCTCCACCTCTATCCTATCCATCCCATTCATCATCTTATACGTCTCAATGAGATCTCCCCTCATTCTTCTAAACTCTAACGAGTACAAGCCTAGTTTATTCACTGTACGCAGTACTTCAGACATGGTCTCACCAATGCCCTGTACAATTGAAACATAACCTCCCTACTCTTGTATTCAATTTCCCTCTCAATAAACAATAATATTCCTTTAGATTTCCTAATTACTTGTTGCACCTGCACACTAATATTTTGCAATTCTTGCACTAGGACACCCAGATCCTTCTGCATCTCAGAGAACTACAATCTCTCACCAATTGGATAATATGCTTCTTTTTAAGTTGTCCTTCCAAAATGAACAACCTTCCATTTTTTCACATTACTCTTCATTTGCCAAATCTTCGACCATTCACCCAAACTGTCCTTTTGTATCACTGTTAAGTTCCCTTCACATCTTAATCTATTATTCTGCGCATTTAGCAACCATATCATTGGTCCCTCCCTTGTTGTGAAGATCAGAATGCGTTTTTAAAAATTATTTATTATTGTCACAAGTAGACTTACATTTACTCCGCAATGGAGTTACTGTGAAAATCCCCTAGTAGCCACATTCTGGCACCTGTTTGGGTACACTGAGGGAGAATTTAGCATGGCCAATGCACCTAACCAGCACATCTTTCAAACTGTGGGAGGAAACCGAAGCACTGGCAGGAAACCCATGCAGACATAGGGAGAATGTGCAGACTTTGCACAGACAGCGATCCAAGCCAGGAATTGAACCCGGGTCCCTGGCATTGTGAGGCAGCAATGTTAGCCACTGTGCCACAGTGTCACCCCACACCTCATACAGAGGGTCATGACTTTTTTCACCTTGCAAAGCTTTGTAGCCCTTTGACACACGACTAAGAATGTTTCATTATTTATGATGACCACAGACTATTGAGCTTTAACTTTTCTGTGCCAAGGATTGGCTTTCCCTTAATTAGCAAGTTTCAAGTGTCCACATGGGTCAAATTGGTCAAAAAAGGAAGGGCTTTCATTTACACAAATCCTTTCCCAACTATAGGATGTCCCAAAACTCTTTACACCTAGTTAAGTGCTTCTGAAGGGTCAACATTGTGGTAATGTTGGAAACTTAGCACAGCAAGAGCCCACTACAAGAAAATATGATCATCTGTTTATAGTGATATTAGCTGATGGCTAAATATTGCCCAAAACCCTGGGGAGGACTCTGCTCTTCAAAATCATATCATGAAATGTTTGGCGTCGACCTGAGATGGAAGCTTGGTTTAACATTTCTTCAGAGAAATGGTCCAAAGACTTGCTGGTTGGGTGCATTGGCCAGGCTAAATTCTCCCTCAGTGTACCCGAACAGGCACCTGAGTTTGGCAACTAGGGGACTTTCACAGTAACTTCATTGCAGTGTTAATGGAAACCTACTTGTGACTAATAAATAAACGTTACTTTTACCGCTGACATTGAGGCAGATTCCCTCCGCATTGCTCTGGAGCCTGGATTGTCCACTCCAGTCCTTGGAGTGGGAATTCAACCCAATTTAACTTTGAGGCCAGAAGACCACTCACTGAGCCACAACTTGAAGATAAAGGCTGGAGTTTTACCGTTATGCCCACCACTCCAGGCGAGGAGGGGCAAGGGGGAAACATGGAAAGATCCGTTAACCTTGGGTGGGATTTTATGCTTTCGGGACAAACAAGACAGCACGGTGGGTTGTTGGCACCAGTGCATTACTCAGGTGCTTTTCCAGATGCTGCCTATCCCATTTCAATCTGGATGCTCCTGATTCTTAAACCCCATGCCCAGATGTTTCTGAGATGCAAAACAGATGATCTGAATCTGAATAAGGTTTTTCTCCTCCTCCCCCTTGCTTGTGTTTGGTGATGTGGAAATTCAGAATCTGAAAACTGAAAATTTCACAACCGGGTTTGAAAGATTTTTTTATTAGGCGAGGGGATTAAGCAATGCAGAGCAGCCATGATCTAACTGATGGTAGAACAGGCCCAAGGGGCTGAATGGCCGGCTGTTCCTCTTGTTCATCATGCCATCAGTAGAAGCTCATTGTCAGTGATCTATTATTCCTGGCCTAATGTTGCTATATGTATAATGTCGCAGCATTCATTTGATAATGTGTGCCTGCTTTCACACAGCATAACCTATTCTTTTGTGTGAAGTGATTGAGAGACATTCACAGCCACTTTATTTCTTAATTAACTGATATTGGAGAGCTAATGTGTTCCTTTCAAACCGCATGTGGGAAATCTGCATTATTGATGGCTGATTCTGTTGCTTTCAGCTGGGTTCAATATAATATTAGTTGTTTTCAATTGGGGTAATTTAGTAGTTAGTTGCTAAAATGGAGGTTAATAACCTGAAGAATGGAGTAAGTGGTAATTGGATTCTTTGGCATTTAAAGGAACCTCATACTTTGTTTCAGTTTTTTCTATTTTTAAGACAGAACCTGACTGCACAGTCGCCTTGTTCTCTTTTAATTTAATGCTAATATGGTGATGGTTTTCTTTCCTCATCCCCCAAGCCAGATATTATTTATTGTCTGCCAAGCTAAAGAGTGGAGATTAGGAGAGATTTTCCCCTTGGCTCTGGTTGCCAGGGGAGGTTTGATAGGGCCAGGTTCCTGAACCCCTGCCACTTGCTCCTCCACTCACACATTACTGACCTGCCTCTGACCTTGGGTTAGTCTGATCCAAAATTTTTAATTAGTGATATTCTAGAGATGTTCCTGACTGTGCCTTGGATTTCAAAGTGGGTCAGGGTGGGGGTATCTGGTTGTTGCGGGAGGAGGCAAGTGAGAGATGGTAATCCACTTACCTGACCCTGCTTTGGTCTTTTGAACAGTTGCCATGGAAATGCTGGACACTTGTTTTAAGAACCACAGAATCCCTACAATACAGAAAGAGGTCATTTGGCCCATTGAGTCTGCACCGACCACAATCTCATCCAGGCCCTACCCTCATAACCCTACATATTTTACCCACTAACCTATGCATCTCAAGACACTAAGGGCAATTTTTTTTAAGCCCAGCCAATTAACTGAACCTCTACATCTTTGGACTGTGGGAGGAAACTGGAGCACCCGGAGGAGACCCATGCAGACACGAGGAGAATGTGCAAACTTCCTACAGACAGTGACCCAAGCCAGGAATTGAACCCAGGTCCCTGGAACTGTGAAGCAGCAGTGCGAACTACTGTGCTACTGTGCCTGTCATTTTATTCTGACAGTCTTAATGGAAAGTATTACAGAGGCATTCACCACAGGAAATAGGGGAATCATAGAATGCAGAAGAGGCCCTTTGGCCCATCGAGTCTACACCAACACACGTGAAACACCTGACCTCCCACCTAATCCCATTTAGCAGCACTCGGCCCATAGCCTTGAATGTTATGGTGAGGCCGACATGTGTATTTCTGGACACTGGTCTACGCCAGTGGACAAACAACGACTAGTGACCAAAGACTGTCCAAAATAGATGCATTCAGTACCCAAGGCTTACACAATCCAAACAGAGAGCCTGAGGAATGAAATAGAGATTGTCTAATCAGCAAGAGAAAGTGGATCATCAGCCAGACGCTCCCAGATATAACAGAGGTCACGGAGTAAAGCACGTAAGTGGACAGCCACAATGACTTGCATTGATATTGTGTCTTTAATATAGTTTCAAAGTATCCACGTGGGTGATTATTAACAAAGAAACTGACATGGAACCACAAAGAGAGGGATTAGGTCAGATACCCAACTGCATGCAACAGCCAGTGGTCTCCAAGGAGTATCTTAAAGGAGGAAAGAGGGGTAGAAAGGCAGAGAGGGCGAGGGAGGGAATCCCAATGAATAAGGCTTAAGGAGTGACGGCCAGTGAAGGAATGATTAAAATCAGGGTCGCACAAGGGGCCAGAATTGGAGGAGCACAGATATCTCAGAAGGGAATTGAGCTGGGGGGGGAATACAGAGATAGGGGGAGGTTAGATATCTCAGAAGGGCATTGGGCTGGGTGGGGGGGGATACAGAGATAGGGGGAGGTTAGATATCTCAGAAGGGCATTGGGCTGGGTGGGGGGAATACAGAGATAGGGGGAGGTTAGATATCTCAGAAGGGAATTGAGCTGGGGGGGGGATACAGAGATAGGGGGAGGTTAGATATCTCAGAAGGGAATTGAGCTGGGGGGGGAATACAGAGATAGGGGGAGGTTAGATATCTCAGAAGGGAATTGAGCTGGGTGGAGGGGATACAGAGATAGGGGGAGGTTAGATATCTCAGAAGGGCATTGAGCTGGGGGGGAATACAGAGATAGGGGGAGGTTAGATATCTCAGAAGGGCATTGAGCTGGGGGGGTGGAATACAGAGATAGGGGGAGGTTAGATATCTCAGAAGGGAATTGAGCTGGGTGGGGGGATACAGAGATAGGGGGAGGTTAGATATCTCAGAAGGGCATTGAGCTGGGTGGGGGGATACAGAGATAGGGGGAGGTTAGATATCTCAGAAGGGCATTGAGCTGGGTGGGGGGATACAGAGATAGGGGGAGGTTAGATATCTCAGAAGGGAATTGAGCTGGGTGGGGGGAATACAGAGATAGGGGGAGATTAGATATCTCAGAAGGGAATTGAGCTGGTGGGGGGGATACAGAGATAGGGGGAGGTTAGATATCTCAGAAGGGCCTTGAGCTGGGGGGGGGGATACAGAGATAGGGGGAGATTAGATATCTCAGAAGGGAATTGAGCTGGTGGGGGGAATACAGAGATAGGGGGAGGTTAGATATCTCAGAAGGGCCTTGAGCTGGGGGGGCGGATACAGAGATAGGGGGAGGTTAGATATCTCAGAAGGGCATTGAGCTGGGTGGGGGGATACAGAGATAGGGGGAGGTTAGATATCTCAGAAGGGCATTGGGCTGGGTGGGGGGATACAGAGATAGGGGGAAGTTAGATATCTCAGAAGGGCATTGAGCTGGGGGGGGGAATACAGAGATAGGGGGAGGTTAGATATCTCAGAACGGAATTGAGCTGGGTGGGGGGATACAGAGATAGGGGGAGGTTAGATATCTCAGAAGGGCATTGGGCTGGGTGGGGGGCGGTAACAGAGATAGGGGGAGGTTAGATATCTCAGAAGGGAATTGAGCTGGGTGGGGGGATACAGAGATAGGGGGAGGTTAGATATCTCAGAAGGGAATTGAGCTGGGGGGGGAATACAGAGATAGGGGGAGGTTAGATATCTCAGAAGGGAATTGAGCTGGGTGGGGGGATACAGAGATAGGGGGAGGTTAGATATCTCAGAAGGGAATTGAGCTGGGGGGGGAATACAGAGATAGGGGGAGGTTAGATATCTCAGAAGGGCATTGAGCTGGGTGAGGGGATACAGAGATAGGGGAGGTTAGATATCTCAGAAGGGCATTGGGCTGGGTGGGGGGATACAGAGATAGGGGAGGTTAGATATCTCAGAAGGGCATTGGGCTGAGTGGGGGGATACAGAGATAGGGGGAGGTTAGATATCTCAGAAGGGAATTGAGCTGGGGGGGTGGAATACAGAGATAGGGGGAGATTAGATATCTCAGAAGGGCATTGAGCTGGGTGGGGGGATACAGAGATAGGGGTGGTTAAAAAGTTTCTCTATGATTTCCCTCATGCTAACTGATTATCCTTCAGGTAATTTTCTAAGTTAAGTCTCTAATGCAACGTAAATATGTCTGCAAAGATTCAAACCAATCAGGCTAATTGAAAGTTCTGACTCGACTGCATTCCTTCTTTGTTCAGTGGTAAGTGTAGAAAGCATTCTTTCTGGTGTATCACAGCTTGGTATGGCTCCTGCTTTGACCAAGACCGCAGTGAACTATAAAGAATCGTGAACGAAATCCAATCTATCACTCAAACCAACCTCCCATCCATTGACTCTGTCTACACTTCCTGCTGCCTCGATAAAGCAGCCAGCACAATTAAGGACCCCACGCACCCCAGATCCACCTTCTTCCATTGAGAAAAGATACAAAAGCCTGAGACCACGTACCAACTGACTCAAGATCAAAGATGTGTGGGTTCGGTTGATTGGCCATGCTAAAAAATTGCCCCTTAGTGTCCAGGGATGCACAGGTTAGTGGGATTAGTGGGTATAACATGTAGGGATATGGGGATAGGGCCTGGGTGGGATTGTGCTCGGTGCAGACTCGATGGGCCAAAGGGCCTCGTTCTGCACTGTAGGGTTCTATGATTCTACGATAAGAACAGCTTCTTCCCTGCTGCTATCAGACTGTTGAATGAATCTACCTCACATTAAGTTAATCTTTCTCTACACCCTAACTATGACTGTAACTATGACTGCAATTGAGATTAGTTTAAGGGTTTTAAAAAAAGGGCAGCATAGACAAATTGGGCCAAAGAGCCTGTTTCCAAGCTGTGAACCTCTAAGACCCTATGACTCAATGTAACACTATATTCTGCACTCTTTCGTTTCCTTCTCTATGAACAATATTCTTTGGCTGTGTAGCGCGGAAAAAACAAAACCTTTCACTGTATACTAATACACATGACCACAATAAATCAAATCAAATTTTAAAGTGGAGGGCTTGTGGGACTAGCGTACATCAGCGAGGTAAACGGGTGAGTGAGGCTGTGGACAGCAGAGTTTTGGAGGACTTCAAGTTTGCAGATGGCAGAAATTGGGAGACCATTTGTGTGCGGGGCTAGTCCATCGAGGGGTAACAAAAGCCTGAATAAGGGATTCAGCGGCAGCGAACTGAAGCTGTGGTAAAATTGGGAGGTGTAAATAGATGGTGTTAGTAAAGGTGTGAGGCCATTGTCGATATCTGATTCAGGGTGAAATGCCTGAATATCGAGTTTGCTAATAGTCTGGTGTAATCTCAGACAGGATGCAGCATAAAGTGGGTGAATTGGGAATGGAAATTGTGACTGGGATTGAAAACCAATAGGAAAAGGAGATTTTTGTTCATGCTGAACTGCAAATTGGACAAGCAACCTGACAATTTGGAGTTAGGGTGAGGGAGATGGTGGTGAGCTAGGGCTGGGTGTCGCCAGTATAGATATGAAAAATAACTCGAATAGTGTGGTCGCCCATGTCAAAAGCTGCAGAGAATTCACCTGCTCCTCTTCAAAACAGTGAGTGGAATTTTTTCTTTGTCTTTGGGGAAGAGGGTGTCCTCAGTTTAATGTCTCAACTGAAAGGAACTGTAATCCAGGCCAACCTCAGAGATTCTGACACGTCTTCTCCACCACCATAAGCATGGATGTGGTCACAGTCTGAAGCTGCAGGAGACTAGCTCCAGGTTCTGGAGGTGAATCTTTTCCCAGAGAGCAGTGGATCCACCAAACAGGCTATGGGTTTGTGCAGTGAACACTGATTCTCTGCATTCCTTCCAGCAAGAGCTGGATAGGTTTACCGTTAGGGTCATCACCTTGTTCAACAGGTATGTGCTTTATAACATTAATCAGGGTCGGATTGATCTCCCAGACTAAAGGGGATCAGGGAGGAATTTTCCAGATTTCTCATTCCCAGTTTGGTCTGGGATTTATCCGTGTTTCTTGCCCCACCTGGGAGACGGCCAGGTTGTGGGCCGGAGGGGATGGGGATTGGATATGCATAGCATCTCAGAGATAGTGTGGGACAGGCTGGATGTCCAAAGGGTTCTGTTGCTGTCAGTCAGTGCTCACATGTTGAGGCTGTTCCACATTGTTAAGGCACTTAAGGAGTCCCTGGAGCTTTGGGGTTTTGTTGTATTTTTCTCGGATAGAGTGGAAATTCATTTTGTCAACACAGCTTCATTAGTCATCCGGAGAGGAGTTGTACCAGTAAACATCTAAGTTGTGAATTGCTTTGCACAACAGTTTATGTGAAAACATGTAGTTCATATTCATGCTGCTGACATTCAGTTGTACCCGCACAGCTAAACAGCCGATCCGCCTGCAGAAGGAGCAGGGAAAAAGGAACTGGCTTAATGAGTTCCTCCACTTTCACCAGGAGCTGGTGAATTAACATCTTTGTGCTATGTCTTTAGGATCCTACTGAGAGCAGTTTCAGGGCTTTGCCCACGTAAATTTCAACCGCTGCCCTTTGCACTAACCTGTTGTGTTAAAACAGAAAGAAAGTTTTTCAAGTGGCAGGGGTGGGGGTGCAGAAAAAAGCTTCCCCTGTAACCAAAGAGGGAGCACAGTGTTGTTTTAATGTGTTTATCTATTAATGCCACTCTGAGGGGTGGGAATTGTGTGTGAAGTAATGAGCAGCTGTGTTAAAACTTGGGAATGGATGGTGGGATCTGTTGATAGTCCAGAATGAATGCCACCTCCACCCCCGCCTCCTCCTCCTCCCCTGGTGATGAGTTCTTGATTGTGTGGGCCACTCACCTTTCCCAGCTTACTGTGTGTGGTATGCTCCCTTCAGAGACCTCCCTCCAGTCATGGTCAGGACGCCAATCTGACCCCTTGAACGTGCGGGTCAATCGCTGATGATTTGTGAGCACCTCGGGATGCAGGCAGTGACAAGTCTATTGTATGTTTTACAGGATGCAGTTTGAGTCTGCCTAGAGCAGGCACCAGGCCCCAGCTCTCCTGAGGCACGCTGCAGAAAAAAGATACCTTTGTGCTTGTTCCTCCGATTCAATTGAGTGTGGTCAGGGGCAGTGTTAGCTTTTGGTAATGAGCTATGCAGCATGGCTGAGGCAGCCTGCTCAGCCCCAAGGAGACAATCTTCACATTCAGCACAACCTGGGCTAATAGCTTTAGCAGATACCTTCAGCCCATCCTGAGGAGAGGGAGCAGTGAGCCTGCTCAGCACTCAACATCAGATCAGCTTTATACCATTCCCCCAACACATCCAGCTTGCTCCATTATAACCTTTAACTGCCTGCACCTTGTATTGCATACCTGTCCTGGTAGTAGCAGATCTAACATACAATCTACTACACAGAAACAGGCCATTTTGCCCCATGCTGCTGTTTATCCTCTATACTATCCTCCTTCACCCCTTTTCACCTAATGCTAAATCCCTCTATTCCTTCCCCCACCATCTAGTTTTCCCATAAGTGTGTCCGTACACTTCATGTCAACACCTCTATGTCTAAACACTCTGAGTGAAAAAATGAAGGAGAGAATGGCCAGAAAATCTATGAAATGTGCAGTGAACAGATCTGATTGCTTGTAACAAAAATGGTCTTGGGAGGTCCCAGTGGGGCTGGTGAAAGTGCTAAAAATCATTTGAGCAATTCTTTGACCTTGGCAACCTAGAGTATAATTTCCAGAATTCTTCCAGCCGCACTCGCTTGCAGTAACACACGTGCACTAACCTCCATGCGCAATAATACACGCACTCGCACCCACACACGATCACACTCACACTCTCTCACACTCACATTGACACACTTACGCTCACACTGTGTGTGTGTTTGTGTCTGTGTGCAAGTGTGTGCGTGTGTGCAAGTATGTGAGTGCAATTGTGTGAGTGTATTTGTGTGTGTGCGCGCGCGCGTGCCTGAGTGTATGTGAGTTTGTTTTTGATCAGATACTCTGGTGGTCAGACTCAACAGGAGTTATACTTTAGCTCCTAAAGTTGAGGCTGGTTACTGTGGCTCCTTTGTTATCTCAGTAGACCAATCTTCATTCAAGCTCTTCAAACAATATGACATGGCTAATATACAGAAGAGGGAATTGGTGTATTAACCTGACTGGTGCTAACTATAAAACCCACACTGCGAAAACCAACAAAAGAGAAGCTGTCTCTTTAAATTAACTGCCTCAGCTTCATGTTTCAGTGAGGTGCATTTACAGGCAGTCGCATCATACCAGTGGGGAGGTGAGAATGCACGACTGTGGTGCTCGGAAATCTTGACAAGAATGTTGGAGGGAAGCAGCTGGAGGACAAACCACGTTGCACAAACATTACTGAGAGGAAATGGAGAATATGTCCCACCATCTCCCTCTATAAGGGGCAAAACTGGAGTCACTCAGGGGGAAATTCTCCATTGGTTGGAGTCACACCTGGCACAAAGGAAGGTGGTTGTGGTGAATGGAGGTCAATCAGCCTAGTTCCAGAGCATCTCTGCAGGAGTCTCTCAGGGTCATGTCCTAGGCCCAACCATCTTCCGCTGCTTCATCAATAACCTTCCCTCCATCAAAAGGTCAGAAGTGGGAGGCTTTTGCTCATTTTTGCAATTGTAACTAATCAGGTACTGAAGCATATTACTGCACATTGTAAAACTTGGGAGTGCCATGGTGGTGCATTGGTTAAGACTGCTGCCTCACAGAGCCAGGGACCCAGGTTCGAGTCTTGGCTTGGGTCACTGTCTGTGTGGAGTCTGCACATTCTCCCCATGTCTGCATGGGTTTCCTTCGGGTGCTCTGGTTTCCTCCCACAGTCTGAAAGACATGCTGGTTAGATGCATTGGTCATGCTAAAATCTCCCTCAGTGTACCCAAACAGGTGCTGGAGAGTGGAAACTAGCAGATTTTCACAGTTGTATCATTGCAGTGTTAATGTAAGCTTACCTGTGACATTAATACTTAAACTTATAATATTCTGTTTTGGGCTCACACGTGGCAAGTAACATTTACACAATGTATATGTCAGGCAAAGACCATCTCCAACAAACGAGAAGCTAATCATCTGCCCTTGATGTTCAATGGCATTACTCCATTGTCCACATTCTGGGTGTGCCATTAACCAGAAACTGAACTAAGCCAGTCATATAAGTACAGTGACTACAAAAACAAGCTAGAGACTGGCATTCTGCAGTGAGTAACTCACCTCTAGACTTCCCAAAGCCTGTCCTCCAAGTCACCTATCAGGAGTGTGATGTAATACTCTCCACTTGCCTGGAAAAGTGCTGCTCCAACAACACTCAAAGCTCAACACCATTCAGGACAAAGCAGCCTGTTTGATTGCCACCCCATCCATCATCTTCAACATGTTTTCCCTCCACTATCGATGCCCAAGAGCAGCAGTGAGTACCATTTACAAGATGCACTGCAGCAACTCAGCAAGGTTCCTTCAACAGCACGTTCAAATCTCATGATCTCTATCACTGAGAGCAGCAGATACAGTGGGACATCACTTGCAAGTTCCTCTCCAAATAACTCAACATCCTGACTTCATTTGAACAATATTTCTGTTCTTTCACCGTGGCCGGGGAAAAATTCTGGAACTCCCTCCCTAACATCACTGTGGGTGTACCTACAGCAAAGGGACAGCAGTGGTTCAAGCCAGTCTTGGTGAAAAGACCAATGGCTGCTGTTTTCACCTTCTCCTCTTTCTTCTGAGTAGAATGCTTCATGCTAAAGGCTTTGTTCACCATTTCCCTCAAATTAATTTTTGTTATGTGTGTCTGATTTGTTTTGGCTCCCTTAAAGCTCTGTCTTTGGCCTTGTGCACACAGTAAATACAATGGACCCACTCATGTACAGCATGTGTGGAATGTCTCACAGTCACGAGGTTCAGAGGAAGATTCAAAATGCGTCTGGGCAGAGGGATCTGGGTGTCTGTGTTCATGAATCACAGTAAGTCAGTATGCAGGTACAGCATGTAGTAAAAAAGGCAAATGGGATGTTGGCATTTATTGCAAAGGGACTGGAATATAAAGGTAGAGAAGTGTTGTTGCAATTGTACAGGGTGTTGGTGAGACCACATCTGGAGTATTCTGACCAGGTTTGGTCTCTTTATTTGAGGAAGGATGTAATGGCATCGGGGGCAGTTCAGAGGAGGTTCACCCAATTGATTCTGGGGATGAAAGGATTGATTGATGTTTGGGCTTGTACTTGTTGAAGGATGCGAGAGGATCTGACCGAGGTATATAAAATACAAAAAGAGATTGATAAAGTAAATGTAGACCAAACATGTTTCCTGTTATGGAGCAATCTCGAATAGGGAGTCACGGGTGTCGGTCGAGAGGTGGTTGATTTAAAACTGAGATGAGGAGGAACTAGTTCTTACAGAGAGTGGTGAATTTATGGAACTATCTACCCCATAGCGCAGTGGAATCTGATTGTTGAATGGTTTCAAGAAGGAGATAGACATATTTCTAATATAAAAATGAATAAGGGGATATGGGGAACAGGTGGGGAGTTGGATCTGAGACCAGGGAGAGACCAACCATGATCTGATTGAATGGTGGAACGGGCTCAAAGGACTGACTGGCCTGAATTGCTCCTAATTCCTTTGTTCTGATGTAATTCTGGATTGATGTCAAGCAGACTGCTTTGTCTTGGATGGTCTTATTGGAGACATGTTGACCCAGCAAGTGGAGAGTATTCCATTACACTCCTGACTTATGCCTTGCACATGGTGGGCAGGTGTTGGGAAGTCAGAAGGTGAGTTACTCATTGCAGGGTTCCAAGCCTTTGATCTACTCTTATAGCTACAGTATTTACATGGCTGGTCCAGTTCAGTTTCTGCTCAATGTAACCCCCAAGGCATTGATAGTGGAGGATTCAGCGATGGTGATGCCATTGAATGATAAGGGGTGATGGTTAGATTCTCTGATGTTGGAGATGGTCATTGTCTGGCACTTATGAGGCATGATTGTTACTTATCACTTGTCAGTCCAAGCCTAGACATTGTCCAGATCTTACTGCATTGGGATGTGAACTCTTTCAGTATCTGAGGAGTCACGAATGATGCTGAACATTGTGCAGTCATCAACCAATACCCTCATATCTGACTTTATGACAGATGGAAGATCATTGATGAAACAGCTGAAGATTGTTGGGCCTAGGACACCATTCTGAGGGACTCCTACAGCGAGGAGCTGAGATAACTGACCTCCAACCACCACAACCATCTTCCTATGTGCCAGTATGATTCCAACCAGTGGATTGTTATCCCCCTGATTCCCAGTGATTCCAGTTTTGCTCGGGACTCCTCGATACCACACTTGATACACACTCCATCCAATGTCATATTGACACCAGATCTCACTTCCTCAAGGCTACATATCAACGGATCCAGTGCGTCTCTGCCGTTAGTGTCTGCTAATTTCACACTTGGTCGAATGCAGCCTTGACATTAGAAGCAGTCATCCTCAAGTCAATCTGGAATTGGGATCATTTTTCTGTGTTTGAGCCAAGGCTGAGTGACCTTGGCAAAACCTAAACTGGGCATCACTCAGCAGGTTAATGCTGAGCTGCTGTTGCTTGGTAGCACTGTTAATAACCCCTTCCATCACTTTACTGATGATGGAGAGTAGACTGATGGGCAGTCCTTGGCTGGGTTGGATTTTCTGTTTCTTGTGTAGAGGACATACCTGCACAATTGTCCACATTGTCAGGTAGATGCCGGTGTGCCCTCTGACCCCCCCATTCCTTTTTCAGAGGGAACATCTGATTGACCCCTGTGGAAGTGTGACCCTTTCTTGTCCTGGGTCCCTTGCTGAGCATGTGGCCAGTCAGCAGGACCTCTCTGTTTGGGCTGCATGCTGCAATAGTATTGAGCAGATTGCAGGAGGCTTGTGTGAGCTACCCGCCTCGACTCAGCCTTCCCAGAATAATCCCTATCGTGATCCCTGTGGCTGATAATTCGTCAGATCAAATCTTTCTTTCAATTTGCTTTGGTGATTTTATTCGGGAAACAAATATTGTCCAGGATGCTAGCAGGAACTCACTTGCTTCTCCTTAAACCAGTTGTGGGATCTTTTATTTTCACTTGAGGGGTTTGTCAATTGGGACCTTCTTTTGGGCCCAGTAATCAGCTGTTCATTCTTAGTTTATTTATTTAAAGTTTATTAGTGTCACAAGTAGGCTTACGTTAACGCTGCAATGAAGTTACTGTGAAAACTCCCTAGTTGCCACATTCCGGCACCTGTTCGGGTACACTGAGGGAGAATTTATCATGGCCAGGGCACCTAACCTGACCATCTTTCGGAGTGTCGGAGGAAACCGGAGCACCCGGAGGAAACCCACGCAGACAGTGACCCAAGCTGGGAATCGAACCGGGGTCCCTGGTGCAGTGAGGCAGCCGTGCTAACCACTGTGCCACTGCCTTCAGCTGTAAGTTGGTGTTCTCTCATCAGAGAAATGTGCTCCTGCAGCAGGGAGGAAGGCTGAGGGAACGCTGCCCCCCAGCACCGTGCAGTGACTCCCACTGCAAGGCTCTGGCTGATTATCCACAAGGACTGAGTGAGGACTGGGATTGCGATGCCCTCAGGATTGAGCAGCAACCTAGACTCTCAAACGGAGGGAAAGGCTAGTCAGAGGGGTATGTGGCCCCAGACCTGCGCTCTGTGCAAGTTGACACCCCGTCAGGAGAGGACGGGGGGGGGTGGGAGAGGCAACCCCACACGGTGAGAGGGGTAACTCAGGGTGGGGGAATGGGAAGGTAACTGGCAGCTGGGGGCAGTCTGTGCCTTCAGAGGAGCACGCCACATGGTGAAAGGAGCCTTAAACAAACAGGCGGTCGCAGTAACAAATAGTGGCACTGAGTTCAAGGCAGTAATTCAATCCTGAGAGGCCTCCTCTGACATTCATAAAGCATTTCAGCTTTGCACTTCTAGTTTATGGCCTGGTCAGAGGAGTCTGATTGAGTTACAGCCTTGTAAGCCCTCACTGCCAATTGCTATTCGCTGTATAATATTCATATGACAGAATAATAGAGTTCCCAAACAAACTTGCTGTACAGCATGGAGGCTCTGCTGTCATCATTAAACAAAGCAGCAGTTATTGTGCACTGAGGACTCTCCCAGCCCAGCTCCCATGTAAGCTGGGACCTACAGCAGCAGGAAGCATACCCCCCACCCCCCCGTCTTTCTTTAGTCACTGTCCCAGGCGTCATCTCAGAGGGGGGAGTCGGGGGAGGAGGTGGGAAGGGCTGAGGGGATGGAGGAGGAGGGGAAGTGAGGTGGGGCAGGGGGGGAGGAAGGGAGGGGGTGGGCATTGGGGGAGAAGAACAGGGAGGAGGAGGGGGGTGGAGTGGGGAGGAAGTGGGAGGGACTGGGGATGGGGAGGAAGGGAGGGGAGGAGGGGGTGGGGAATGAGGGAGGAGGGAAAGGGTGGGAGGTGGGGGACAGGGGGAGGAGGAGGAGTTGGGTGGGGGGGACAGAGGGATAGAGGAGGGGGAGGGGGAGGGAGGTGGAGTGGGAGGTTGAGTGGGGGGGGCAGTGGGAGAAGGGAGGGGGAGGGAAGGGAAGGGAGGAGGAGGGGAGGGTGGAACGAGGAGGGTGATGCAGGGAGGAGGAGAGGCAGGAGGAGGGGGAGGTAGGAGGGCGAGGGAGGAGGGGAGACAGGGTCGGATGTGGATGGTTGATGACTAGCGGATTTTGAGTTCTTCCACTCACGGAGACATCTTCTGTTGGGTCAATTATCCAGTAGATTCTACTTGTCAGAACCAAGCACACTTCATCCCAGGGCAGCAATGTTCAAGGTAATGTCAGTGCTCCCTTGGTAATTGCCAGCAGCCCACTGGCAGCTTGGCACTCTCCCTGGGTGACACGAGCCATGGTTTGTAGCATTCTGCCCTCTGAATCAGAGGCTGGTAGGATTGAGGTCCACACCAGCGATCCCAGTTCCAGTAGGATATTGAGGGAATGCTGCACCTGTGCTGTTTTCCACCAAGGTGAAGATCTGTCTGTCCTATCGGATGAAGGATCCCACAGCATCACTGGAAGAAGAGTGGAGGAGTTCTAGCTGGTGTTTCAGACAATATTTCATTACTCACCCAGCCTCACCCTGCTCATTATCACGTTACTCTGTGGGATCTTGCTGTGCACAAATTGCTGCCACATTTCCTGCATTATAACAGTGACTACACTTCGAGATATTAAGCCAAGTCCTGATCTACCTCTTTCACTTTGTTCTGAGGATGGGGACAATGGTGACAAGGCCTCACAGGGTGCCCATCCTAACTGATAGGCCGAGCCCCTCTCACTCACTCACAAGGTGTCCATCCTGACTGATAGGCCGAGCCCCTCTCACACGCTCACAGGCTGTCCATCCTGACTGATAGGCCGAGCCCCCCTCACTCGCTCACAGGGTGTCCATCCTAACTGATAGGCCGAGCCCCTCTCTCTCGCTCACAAGGTGTCCATCCTAACTGATAGGCCGAGCCCCTCTCGCTCTCGCAGGGTGCCCATCCTAACTGATAGGCCAAGCCCCTCTCACTCACTCACAAGGTGTCCATCCTGACTGATAGCCGAGCCCCCCTCACTCGCTCACAGGATGTCCATCCTAACTGATAGGCCGAGCCCCCCTCGCTCTCACAGGGTGCCCATCCTGCCTGATAGGCCGAGCCCCCCTCGCTCTCGCAGGGTGCCCATCCTAACTGATAGGCCGAGCCCCCCTCACTCGCTCACAGGGTGCCCATCCTGACTGATAGGCCAAGCCCCTCTCGCTCTCACAGGGTGTCCATCCTAACTGATAGGCCGAGCCCCCCTCGCTCTCGCAGGGTGCCCATCCTGACTGATAGGCCGAGCCCCCATCGCTCTCACAGGGTGTCCATGCTGATCTATAGGCCGGACAGGGTTGATGAAGATTACAGTGAATCCAATGGAGGAGTGAAAAACAGTCAGAAAAAACTAAAATTCTGTTGAGGGATCCAGGAACAGAAGCTAAACTGGACTTAATAACAGCTAAACCTGGCACAGAATGAGCATGACTATAGCAACAGTCCAATAATGAGTTGCCTTTAAATATTTACAGTGTATTTAATTGGCCGTGACACAAGCGTGTCACACTGCTTTCAACGCCAAATGACCTCTGAACGCTTAAAGTTGTCAGACTTAAGCAATGAGGATGGTATTTCCTTCTGACCTGAGTCATTCTGCTCTGAAGCTTTTAGCAGAAATCTCAATTTCCACACTCTTCAATAAGTTCCCCAATAGATCAGCAGCTAACTGCACCGCCCAGTGGGAACCCAAGCCAGACTAAATCCCCCTCCCCAGTCCCTTTCCCCACTGTTTGACCCTTGTTCTCAGTTCAGACGATGGTCGGGATGTAGCAATTGGCCCGTGGGAGTGGGGGAAGAGGTAAAGTGAGTCAGACCACTGCTCCCAGCCACGATCTGATACCCCGTCCCAGAATGTGTGTCTATTTACACACTCACCTTCAACGCCCCCACTCCCCGCACCACCGGGAACTACATCGCTGAGGCTACAAGAAGCAAACTGGTCCAAGAACAGGGCTGCCTGGTAGAGGGGTTGATAGGGCAATGGAAACCTTTAGGGAGGAATCCAAAAGCCAGGCCTGTAGTGACTGCGATTAGCTTTGGAGAGGGGGGGGGGGGGGGGGGGGAAAGGGGGTAAGCAGTAAAATAAAAACAAGCTACAAGTCCCCTTGAAGTAGACAACATTTATCCTATTTCCATTGCAAACAGGTTCCCTGAATTTCCCCTGCCCCCAGATCCTGACCACGTCCTTATTTAGCGGGGCAGTACGGACGTTTCCATTCAGTTCAGCTATTTGTTACCTGGCTTCACAACAGGAAGCCTGGTAAACGATGCCGGGTTGAAGCATAGGCAATTGTGGAAAGGTTATGCAGGCGTAAGGTTCACTGGCAGGTTCTCAGGGGCCATGCATATAAAACCTGACCCCAGCGGGGTCGGAAATCTTGGCAAATCATGTTCCCGGACAGGGGGAAAGGAAGAAAAGCTCGTCATCTGACAATCATTCTCTCAACTCCTTTCGCCCACAACCTCTCCATCCATGGCTAACTTCCTGGTTTATGTTTGATCTAAAGCACTTCAGGAAGCATTGCTGTAAACTGTGCAGCTCTCTTTAATCTCCTTCAGGCTCCTGAACCTCTGTCCTGGAATCACCCATGCACATTTCCTACTCCACCACATTCTTTCAGGACAGAAGGGGGCCATTGGGCCCACTGTATCTGTGCCGCTCATTGATAGAACCATCCAACTAGTTTTACGTCTCCTATTCTTTCCCCATAACCCTGTAAATATTTCCATGTCAAGTTTTATTTTCCAATTTAGATCTCAGAGTTACTATTAAAACTGCTTCCACCTGCATTTCAGGCAGTGTAATCCAGATCACAATGATTCTTATTTATTTATTAAAGTTTATTTATTAGTGTCACAAGCAGGCTTACGTTAACACCGCAATGAAGTTACTGTGAAAAGCTCCTAGTCGCCCCACTCCGGCACCTGTTCGGGTACACTGAGTGAGAATTTATCATGATCAATGCACCTACCAGTACGTCTTTTGGAACTGTGGGAGGAAACTGGAGCACCTGGAGAATACCCACACAGATACAGGGAGAATGTGCAGATTCTGCACAGATAGTTACCCACGCCGGGAGTTGAACCCAGATCCCTGGCGCCGTGAGGCAGCAATGCTAACCACTGTGCCACCGTGCTGCTTAGCATTCTCTGCATAACCATGGCACATCTGGTGTTAGTGCCAGCTATGGTCAATCTGTATCCTTTGGTTACTGACCTTATTGTCAGAGGAAACAGCTTCTCCTATTTACTTTATTAAAACCCATCATGAACGATAATCCCTCGATTATATCTCCCCTTCACCTTTTCAGGTCGAAGGAGAACAATCTATATTGGGATTCTCACCTGTCTTTATCTTTCTCAGCATTGAAGACATTAGCATGCCATTAATTAATTATCACTTCCCTTAATCATAAGAAGCGGGTTGATGGGTTTTTGATGAGAGGGGATTAAGGGTTATGGGGAGAGGGCGGGAAAGTGGAACTGAGCAGCGACAGATCAGCCATGATCTTATTGAATGGCGGGGCAGGCTCGAAGGGCCAGATGGCCTACTCCTCCTATTTCTTATGTTCTTATGTTCTCTTCTAATGTCTGACAACAGGCTGGATTCTCTGACCTTGCCCATGGCCGGGATTTTCCAGTCCCGCTGCAGTGAAAGGCTGAGCGCCAAATTCTCCATCCCTGCTGGCAGCAGCAGCAGGTTGTGAATGGCTGGAAAATTTCAGCCTTTGTCTTCAGATAAGTCTGGTTGTATCAAGGCTGCTCCTTGAATTGTATAAAGGGGTGAAAGGCCCCTTCACCAGAACAATGTGAATGACCTGAATGCTTGGAATAAGAGGGGCAGGAGTTGGCCATTTGGCCCCTTAATTCTGTTCCAACACTCCGTCTGCTCACACTTTTGATCATTCACTTCAGCTCCATTTCCCGTGATGCTCTTCCTGGGCAAAAATCTATCCATTCTGGGTGCAGCCCCGGTGCACAGGAAGATTCAAACATGGCCAGGGAACTGGATGCATAAGGCTGGATATAAGGGACCGCCCATCTGCAGCAAAGCAGGTGAATGAAGAGGACACTGTGCCATCAGTGATGTACCCCCCATCCCCACACCAACCATGGGCCAATTGAGGCCCATAAGGCATGTTCTCCACTAGGCTTTTTGAAGTTGATGACAATCTCCTTCATTTTGTTGACATTAAGGGAGAGATTATTGTTGTCACACCAGTTCACCAGATTCTCTATCTCATTCCTGTACTCTGACTCATAATTGTTTGAGATCTGACCCACTGTGGTGATCTTATCAGCAAACCTGAAAATCAAGTTGATGGGGAATTTGGCCACACAGTCATAGGTGTTTAAGGAGTATAGTAGGGGGCTGAGAACACAACCTTGCGTGGCACCAGTGCTGAAGATGATGATGGAGGAGGTATTGTTGCCTATCCAGTCGCAGAGGGAATAGCCGAGCTCCAGACCACGGAGTTTGGAGCTGAGTTTTGTAGGAATAATGGTATTGCAGGCTGAGTTGTGTTCAATAAATAGAAGTCTGACATAGGTGTCTTTGTTATCTAGGTCCAGGATTAAGTGCAGAGCCAGGGAGATGGCGTCCTCTGTGGACCTGTTACGGTGGTAGGTAAACTGTAGTGGAAGCAGGCAGTCTGGGAGGCCGGAATTGATGCGTGCCATGATGAAATTCTTGAACACTTTATAGTGATGGATGTCAGACCCACCATGGTAGTCATTAAGACATGTTGCCTGGCTTTCCTTGAAGTAGATATCAGCTGGGTGTAAAGAGAATGTTAAAGAGGTGTGCTAATATCTCCGCCAGCTAGTCTGTGCAGGATCTGAGTGCTTGTCTGTATACCCCATCCAGGCCAGTCACTTTCCATGGGTTAACTTTCAAGAAGGTACACATACACACACACACACACTTACACACACACACACACACACACACACACACACACATATATACATATACACATACATACACACACTTATACATACACACACACACTTACACACACACACATACACACACACACACTTACACACACACACACATATATATACATATACACATACATACACACACACATATACATACACACACACACTTACACACACACACACACATATATATACATATACACATACATACACACACACATATACATACACACACACACTTACACACACACACTTACACACACACACACACATATATATACATATACACATACATACACACACTTATACATACACACACACTTATACATACACACATTCATACACAAACACACACACATTTACACACATAGAAAATCACAAATAGACACAAACATCTAGACACAGACACATACTTAGACACTCATAAACATAGATGCTCATATGTATAGACACACACATGTATACACACACACATATGCAGTCACACATATACAGACACACATATATATGAATAAATGTACACACATGCATACACACATGTACACACAGACATATACCACACACATACTTCCTCACACACACACATAGATATTCACACATATGTAAACATACATATATACACATGCATACTTATACACATACATACAGACGCATACATATACATACAAAAGCACAAACTAATGTAGACAATTCCCTCGTCCATCTACCAGTGTAGCAAATTCAACAACAACTTTGAAAGGAATTCCTGGATATATAATTTAAAACTAAACATCTATGGAGTAGGACTAATTGAATCTCTCCACCAAAATCCAGCACAGACTTGTTGGAGTAAGTGGCCTCTTTCTGTGTTGCAAGCTTCAGTGAAGATGTTGCAAGCAGGGATGTTGGAATAGCTACAGACACAGTGAAGCAGCACTGAATACACAGAGCCTGAGTTCAGTTCCTGATCTGTGCTGAGTTATCCAATCTCAGTTGGTAAGTTAAAGCACGTACCCAGGGTCTATGAGCAGCGTTTGGAATGAGAGATTCTTTCTCCCCTGATTGTGAGTGTGGGCATGATGTTGGACTGGAGTAAACACAGTAAGAAGTCTCATTACACTAGGTTAACTCACCTGATGAAGGGGTACAGCCCTGAAAGCTAGTGGATTTTGCTACCAAGTAAACCTGTTGGACTTCAACCTGGTGTTGTAAGGCTTCTTGCTGTGAGTGTGGGTATAGGGTGGGCAGAATTGGCCTGATGCTGAGTTAGGCAGGGAGTGCGGGAATGAAAAACAAAGAGGTGAAGGATGAAGACATTGAGAGAGAAGCACCAGCATGTGTATCAATGTGAGGGCTGGAAAGGCAGTGATCTTACCACCTCACATGCAGCGTTCCTGCTGGTGAGGGGGGTGGGGGTAGATACAGGGGTTAGTATTAGAGTCACAGATATTGCAAGTGAGCAGTCCAGTCTGAATTCACCATTATTTATAGCTACCACATGCAGAATGTAGATTATGATGACTTCTCCATATCAGTTACTGGAAATCCATCCCAAATCACAGTGGCATCAATCGAACTGCATATCATTTCTGATTCAATTGGCTGTTTTTTCAGCTGTGTTCTTTTCTGTCTGAAGTTCCTGCCTCTAATGCAATATCTCATGTATGCTCATTACAGAGTCATACGCGCAGGCATTCACACTCAAAAACACACAAACATGCTCAAACATTCAGGTGAACAAATTCACATGGATCCACACATACATGTGGGCAGATATATGCACACTTGTACACACACATTCTCACATGCTGTCACATGTGCACACATTTACAAACACGCTGACCTATGTGCATAGGCATAAATATACACACGGACCCATGCTCTATACACATGCACATACATCCACACACACACACATTCATACAAACATATGCAAACACATTTGTTCACACATGTAAACACACCAGTGCACACGTGTAAACACACAAGTGCATATTCACAAACACATGGGCTTAAGTATGCATGCAAATCACAGACACATCTTTCACGTCCACCAAGATATTCATAGAGACACACACACACATTTCGGAAACTGTTCTTTGCTTGTTTCACTTGCAGGAGAATATATTTTTTAGCTAGTGCAGTAGGTGTTGGGCAAGTGGCAGTTCACACACTGATCCATCCACTCCACTGTCTAAGGTAAACCCAACAGAATTCAATCCTTTCATCTCAGGGCCTGTTTTGTGGAATTTCCTGGCATGGTTTCAACTTTGGGGATGTTTCCCCTCAGTCTTGGTGGCTGGAAAGAACTTCCATTGATTCAGCTCCCCTGCAAAGTCCCAGTCTGTCCCAAAGTGCCTCACCGTCAATGGAGTCTTTTTGGGAAGGATAGTCACTGCTCTCAATCTTTTCAGAGAAAGGCTTATTTGGAACTGTTAAGTACCATGCATTGCAAGCACTTTCTCCTCTGCATTTGGGAGACAATCTCTTAAAGGATAAATTAGAGACAGAAAGGAAAGTATGTGAGAGAACTAGCTAAAAGGAAATGGTGGCTGAATGTGAATACATCTACCCCCCCTCCCCCTCACCCCTCCCCAGGCAGCAACACTGACCAGAGAGGATTGCACTGGGTGCATTGATCTCAACTGAGGCAGAGCAATTGCAATTGTCAGCTGTACTTGTCCCCGAGTCAGAAAGCTGTGGGTTCAAATCCCACTCCGGGAACATGAGGATACAATCCCTGTACAGAGGGAGTGTTGCACTGCCTGGGGGTGCTGTTTTTTAGATGCAATATTAAATTGGTGCCACTCCCTGGTAGATAAAGAAGAGAATGTGGAGATGCTGGTGTTGGACTGGGGTAAGCACAGTAAGAAGTCTCAACACCAGGTTATAGTGTTATGAGACTTCTTAATATAAAAGATCCCCAGGCATTATTTTAAAGAATGGCCAAGGAACTCTCCCTGGTGCCCTATCCAATGATTACTCCCTCCCCCCAATCAGATTAGCTAGTCATTTATCTCACTGCCATGTGGAGCTTTCTGTGCACAGTTTGACTCCTGTGTTTCCTATATTGCAATAGCCAGTGTACCTCAGAAACACCTCACTGGCTGGGAAGGACCTCAGGGCAAGTAATGCAATTCTTTCACTGTACGTTTGAACTGTAGAGCCAGGGTAAGCAGCAACCAAGCTTCTTGTTCCTGGCTGCTCACTTGAAAGGGTACCTTGGTACCTGTGTGTTAGGCAGTCAAACCACTCTGGTGTTTGAGAATACTCCACACAGGTGAGGTAGCGTTGTATCATGTCCCAGAGCAGGACAATGGCTATAATGTTATTAAAAGGTAGCTTTTTGCCTGTGCAGTTAACAAGCTGACCAAGCAGTTTTCCCTGTGACTGAGGGGGATTACTATCACATTAAACAGCGGAACCTCACTTTTCAACACCAGCCAAACAATAAATGATTTACAATGTCAGGCTGGAGCTCACTGACTATCTTTCGACAATTATCATGCTTTTCATTGCTGGTTGTGGCAGCAGGCAGCTGGTATACTCGACAATCTTCGCTTTCTGATTGATGTTTAGTAGAAAAGAGTTTGTAGTGGGATCCTGGGGCAGTGTCTGTCACACCTGCTACTGCACTTCAAGCACCATCTCACCGTGTGTGTGTGGCATGTGTGTCTGTGTGGTTTATGTGTCTGTGCACGCATTGTGTGTGTGTGTTGTGTGTTTTTGTGTGGTGTATATGTATGTCTGTGTGTGCGTGACATGGAATGTGTGTATGTGTGCATGTGGTGTGGGTATGTGTCTGTGTGGTGTGTGTGTGTGTGTGTGTGTGTGTGTGTGGTTGGGGGGGTAGCTTGTTCCGGTGATATTTATCTGAAAGAGATGCTGCCAAGTCCACAGAGAAAAGAAACATAGAATAATACATTTTGGAAAGAGACCATTCGACCCACCATGTCTGTGCTAGCTCATTGATGGAGCTATCCAGTTAGTCTCACCCACCTGCTCTTTCCTCATAGATCTACAGATTTTGTTCCTTCAAGTATTTATTCCATTGAGCAGTAAATATAATTCCATTCCTATGAAAAGGAATGACTGGTATTTCAGGAGCGCCTTTTCTTACATTCCTTAGAAACTTCTAAATCCATTGCACACTGCTGATAATTTTCAAATATGTTTACTATACATTGCAAAATATGAATTGTTGGTTTGTAAGGATTACATACAGCTGCTGGTTTGGACGTGGCAGCTATTTTGACCGCTGTTTGTACCCATTGAACAACCAGGGGATAACCGACCAGGTTATTCTGTCTTTTGGTGGCATTGATTAAGGGAGGTCTGTTGGCAGCTTCCCATCCCTCCTGCATAACCCTTATCCCTGGCACCTAACACCCTTCAGTGTGAAGAATGTAGAAAACAAATGTGACAAAATATAAATGAAGTTAACTAGAATCTGAAAGGTTTTTAACTGCGTTCACTCTGATAACGGCTGCTAAGAAACATTTTGGACAAATGCGCGAACCAGCTCTGATGAAGATGACCCAGCCAGCACTCCAGAATGAAACAAACTAACAGGTAAAACAGCAAAGTCCCAGAGAAAGGCAATCCTTTACTGAGAGTGCTCCCAGCATGATGGATGGCAGTGGGGCTGAGGTGGGATTGGGTTTCACTTGGTCTGGATATCCCAAGCATCTGATACCCTGCCTGTGCCTGATTGATATTATCAGAGATGATTTAAACTTGAGAGCAGAAGATCTACAATTGACCTCCAATGTCATGTGTACAGAGGTGATGCAATGGGCTGAAGGTGGGGGGTTGGGGCAGGAGATGGGTGGCTGGTAGCTACTTCCTCCGTTCCCACAGCTAGCCAAACTCTCACTCTCTTTCATGTCCAGTTTGAAGATTGAATGGTTCCATTGCTCTCTCCCCCTCCTGCACCATCTTACTGATGTTAAAACCATCTCTCTCTTTTTTTAAAAAAAAATCCCTTTTGTTGTAGCATAAGATAGCACAATGAGGCACAACAGTGAATTACTGAAGGGAACTTAAACTATATACCAACAAGGTTTAGTTTGTAGTGGCACAGTGGCACCAAGGTTAGAACTGCTGCCTCACAGTGCCAGGGTCCCCAGTTTAATTCCTGCCTTGGGTGACTGTGTGGAGTTCTTCCTGTGTCTGCGTGGTTTTTCTCCGGGTGCTCCAGTTTCCTCCCACAGTCCACAACTGTGCAGATTAGGCGAATTGGCCATGCTAAATTGGCCCTGAGTATCCCATGGTTAGAGAGATTAGCGGGATAAATGCATGGGGTTATGGGGATAGGGTGGAGAGTGGACCTCAGTAGGATGTTCTATCAGAGAATGGGCCGAATGGCCTCCTACTGCACTATAGGGATTCTATGGCATTCTATAACTAAGTTCAATGCAGGATCTGCGCCCTAATGCCTGATAGATGGCGCTTTGCATGCTTCCTCCTGATAGGCCCCAACATGGTCCCGTGACCCTTCACCCCCTTAAAGGGGCCACGTTACCACACTTTTCTCAAACTTACAAAGCCAATGGGCAGAGCAGGTCAGGGCTCAATCCATCTCCTTGTTTGATCCAAAAACAATTTCATTCAAATTGAATCCAATTCATGGTCCCCACAAAAGGGATGTACTGGATCCAAGCTGAGGACAGCAGGCATTACACCTGATCTTGGGCTCGATCCTATGTTTGACCTTAGCCAAAGGTTTAAGAAGGAGACCAGGTGCTGTTCTGAAGAAGGGTTCCCCGTGTCCCACACAGATAGCCATCTGTCAATGACCATTCCTTAGTGTTGGTGTTGATTATCATTCTGCTCTTTGCCTGAGCTTTCTGTGCACAAATTGGATTACACTGCCCAAAACATCTCTTTTTTTCTTTATTCATTTGTGGGACGTGGGTGTTGCTAGCTGGCCAGCATTTATTGCCCATCCCTAATTGTCCTTGGAGGGCAGTTGAGAGCCAACCACATTGCTGTGGCTCTGGAGTCAGATGTAGGCCAGACCAGGTAAGGACAGCAGATTTCCTTCCCTAAAGGACATTAGTGAACCAGATGGGTTTTTCTGGCAATCAGCAATGGTTTCATGGTCATCATTAGATTCTTAATTCCAGATTAGTTTTTACTGAATTCAAATTCCGCCATCTGTCGTGGTGAGATTCGAATCCTGGTCTCCAGAACCCTCAACTGTTTCTGGATTAGTAGTCTAGCGATAATACCATTAGGCCACCGCCTCCCCCTTTGGGGATCTCATGCGCTGTAAATCACACTGGGAGAGCCTGAGGTTGTGAAAGGTGCTATCTAAATGCACATTCTTTCTTCACCATGACTACAGGTCAGGTTGGGGCTACACCCAGAGCGATTTAATATCAGGTCAGAATTGACCAGCACTGGGTTTTGGTTACCACATTCTGGCTGGCTGGTGTCTGCTCCAAAAGGAACGGCCAATAAAAAGGAAGGAATTAGAACAGAGAAAAGAAGGCAAACAGAATCAAACCAGTCTGTAAAATTCACCTCATATATTATTCAAACGAATGGACAGCCTGTCAGGATATGGAGGCTGCAGCTGTACCTGGGGGTGTAGGCGACAGTTACAAACAGCAGCAGGAGCTCAGTACTGCACCGGAGCAAGCTAACAGTGCTGCCAAGTTATTGAAGCAGATTTGTTACCTCACGTGGAAGCAAAAACACCCCTCAGGTCAACGCTTGACCTCTGCCCTCACCAACTGCTACTCGGACCACAAGCAAGTTTGTGGTTCTCCTCAAACAATGTTGAGTCTGTTTACTGGGAGGTTGAATTGGCCATGTGCTCCCACCTACCCCTACCCCTCCTTCTACCTCCTCGAAATACAGGACAGGTCAGGCAGCATGTGTGGAGAGAGAGAGACACACACCCACACTTTAAAGGGTTGGATTTTCATGGAGTTGGGGACAGGGGGCGGTGGAGATGATAAAATAGAGACAGGGGACAGATTCCGGGATTCCTCTGATTTCCCCCTGGGTGAGTTAAGGGTGCAGGCTGGTTCGAGTCACAGGCTCGCACCCAGTATTCCTTACTTAGCTGTCTCCATTGTACGGATGGGCATCTCCTGGTCCTCTGCACTTTTCCTGGATTCACATCATATTTTTAAGCCCCTCATTGGGGTCCTGAGCCATAGTCTGGATAAGGGAACATTCTGAAAGGTAAATTCACAAAAGTTTCACCCCTGTCCCTCATGCCCCCACCTAACCCCCCTCCCCCATGGCCCTTCATACCTGCCATGCCAGCCATGCCCTCCATGGCCACTCATACCCTACATGCCAAACAAAGCCCCTCCACCTACCCCTAAAGGCCACTCAGACCCTCAATATAAAACTCTGGCAATTGTATGCCCATTCACCTGGTATACACTCTGTACAGAACCACTGAACCCTACTGTAACAATAGCATGTGAGAAAATCTTTTTAAAAAGTCATTCATTCATAACTTTTAATTCCTTTCAAAAACTGTGTTTACTACAGCATTATGAAAGTATAAACCATCCGGACCATTTAAAGTATCAACAGCTGAAACTGGAAGCATTTGACACCTCTTTCTCCTCTATAGAGACATTGTGCAATGGACAGAATAGATCAGAGAGAAAGAGCTGTTAATCTATTCCTGCTTTCCCTGGGGCAAAGCTCTTTCCGCAGCCTAATGGGTGTTTGGGCTCTCAGCCAAGAATGTATAATTTTAATAGCGCTGTAATAAAAGCAATTCTTCTTCAAAGAAGTAGAAAGTGAGGAACGAACTTGAATTTGTATCCTTTTTCATTGATGCTGTTGTTACTGTTGGGGTCAGTGGTTCTAGAGAAGGTCATTGCTGGTGTGTTCCCCAATTTCAAAATCCCTGCGGGGGGGTGGGTTTCAATGGAAGGATTTGCATCCACCAATCACAGGCTGTTTCTCCCCTGTGTTTGCTGCTGATAGGCTGACGAGTGAGGCCATCAACAGTAAGTGAGGGAGAGAAGCAGTCTCTGATTGGAGGAGCAGCGAGGACAGGGATTGGTGGGGGTGGCTGGGCTGAGGGTATGGTGGAACTGGAGACCGAGGAGCCAAGTCCATCAGCATGGCAAGTACACTGCAGCCTGGGAATGCTGAGTGTGTGTCGGGTCTGGGCAGGGCAGAGTATTGGTGGATTCAGAGACGACATGCTGCAGTATGTGGTTACTGAGTACAGATATAGGAGCAAGTGAGTGACTGAGAGTGTGTGAGAATGAATGACTGAATGAGTGACTGGGTGAATGATTGGAGATGAGTGCGAGTGACTGTAAGAGAGAGGCAGACTGAGTGTAGGTGCGTGTGAGTGACAGTGTGAGAGTGAAGATGAGTGAATGTGTGACTGAGTGTGCATGTGTGTGTGAGACTTGGTGAGTGTGAGAGTCTGAAGGGTGGCCTTGCCAAAACATATTGTAAGTGCTGAATGAGTGTGAAAATGGAAGAGAATTGTGCTGATTTTTGGATGAGTGCCACCTGGACATTGCCCACTCCGATCACCACCCTGGACATTGCCCACTCCGATCACCACCCTGGACATTGCCCACTCCGATCACCACCCTGGACATTGCCCACTCCGATCACCACCCTGGACATTGCCCACTCCGATCACCACCCTGGACATTGCCCACTCCGATCACCACCCTGGACATTGCCCACTCCGATCACCACCCTGGACATTGCCCACTCCGATCACCACCCTGGACATTGCCCACCCCGATCACCACCTGGACATTGCCCACCCCGATCACCACCCTGGACATTGCCCACTCCGATCACCACCCTGGACATTGCCCACTCCGATCACCACCCTGGACATTGCCCACCCCGATCACCACCCTGGACATTGCCCACTCCGATCACCACCCTGGACATTGACCCCCCCGATCACCACCCTGGACATTGCCCACCCCGATCACCACCCTGGACATTGCCCACCCCGATCACCACCCTGGACATTGCCCACTCCGATCACCACCCTGGACATTGACCCCCCCGATCGCCACCCTGGA
Organism: Prionace glauca; assembly: GCA_037974335.1. Classification (NCBI taxonomy): domain Eukaryota; kingdom Metazoa; phylum Chordata; class Chondrichthyes; order Carcharhiniformes; family Carcharhinidae; genus Prionace; species Prionace glauca. Next base: position 23,826,840 of record CM075738.1, on the reverse strand, counting down.
CATTGCCCACTCCGATCACCACCCTGGACATTGCCCACTCCGATCACCACCCTGGACATTGCCCACTCCGATCACCACCCTGGACATTGCCCACCCCGATCACCACCCTGGACATTGCCCACCCCGATCACCACCCTGGACATTGACCCCCCCGATCACCACCCTGGACATTGCCCACTCCGATCACCACCCTGGACATTGACCCCCCCGATCACCACCCTGGACATTGCCCACTCCGATCACCACCCTGGACATTGACCCCCCCGATCACCACCCTGGACATTGCCCACCCCGATCACCACCCTGGACATTGACCCCCCCGATCACCACCCTGGACATTGCCCACTCCGATCACCACCCTGGACATTGACCCCCCCGATCACCACCCTGGACATTGCCCACCCCGATCACCACCCTGGACATTGCCCACCCCGATCACCACCCTGGACATTGCCCACTCCGATCACCACCCTGGACATTGACCCCCCCGATCGCCACTCTGGCCATTGACCCCCCCCCCCTCCCTTGATCACAGCTCCGGACTTGTCCTTAAGTGGCTGTGAAGTGCTTTGGATTGTCTTGAGACTGTAAAGGCGCTATAGAAATCCCTGTCATTGTTTTGGTCCAACAGAGGGCATTTCCCTTAGGCTGGAGTCAAGAGGCCCCTAAAATGGCCAATGAAGGTCAAGACTGGCTCATATACTGCAGCTGAAAAATACAACTGAGTTTTAATCAACTCTGCCATTGAGACTGGAACAATGGTCTAGCCAGCCCTCTCTCAGCCCAGATTGCTCATTTATAACATAAGTCTTTAACTCTCTGTTGTATAAATCGGTGCTGACTTGCCCCGATCACAGAGGCTGCCGAGCCCAGTGCTCGCTGTCAACTGACTTGTACATTTGAGCTGAATGAGGAGGATTTAATTTTCCTCCAGAGTATCTGAAAACACCAACAAAAGCTGAGCTGGTTCAAACAGAAGGAGGCAGCAAAGAAAAGGACAGATGATGGAAGACTGATTGCACCAGGGTTGTTTACTGTGAAGTCTCGCACATGGTTCTGTTTGGAGTGTCATCGTAGAAGATCAGCAGAAACACCCACACTGCCAGCTAATCAATTAGAGACTGAGAGAAAAGCTTTCCAAATCTCCTCTGTGCATATGGGCAACAAGTCAAAAGGTGGGCATGGGGAGGGGGTACAGAGGGTGGTGGGAGCAGGAGCCCAGGCAGATGGACTCAGTCAGACATTGGGTGAATCAGGACTTTATGTAGGGACAGCTCTTATCCTCATCTATAACCCCAGAGATTTTCTGTTTCTGCCCCTTTCTCACCTGGGCTTCTGGCCTGACCAATAACAGAGGTGGTATTAGTTTCCCCAAGAGCAACAATGCCCCAAATCAGCAATGGGAGAGCCTTAAATTATAGCAATCAAGGCTTGAAGACACCAGAACTGAGAGCTTATACCTATCAGGAAAGTTTGAATCAACTGAGGTTCTTTACTGCAGGAAAGAGTTGACTGATGGATGACCTGATAGAAGGATAGGTGTGGAGAAGATGTTTGCTTCCATAGGGAATCCAAAGCTAGGGGCCATTTAATATAAGATAGTCACCAATAAATCTAATCAGGAAAAATACTTCTCAAATAATCCAGAGCATAGTTTGAATATGGAACTCCTGTGTACAGACATTTGGAATGGAACTATGTACCAAGGACCTCCAGGCTCAGAGCTGAGAATGTTACCAACAGGCGTTACTAATAGTAATGTGAGTGATCCAGGAGCCCTACACTAATAATCCTGATGAATGTAAGATCAAATTCCACTGTGGCACTTGGATGAATTTGAATTCAGTGTAAAAAAAAAAGCTGGAAATAGAATGTTAAATATCAGTGCCAACATTAAAAAGTAGATAGGTTCTTCTCTTTTCAATGGACATGAACTAATCTGATCTGAACCTGGCTGCGACTCTATCCTTAACACCAACATAGCTGACCCTCAACATCCTCCTGAAATTCTGATACACTCAGGTATATCCAAACCCCTAGCAATGGTTTAAGATGAAGGTCCAACACTAGCTTCTCAGGGGAACTAATGATAGATAAATGAAGCCCACATCCCGAGAATGAAATTAAGTTCCACATCCTTCCCGCTGAGTTGCTTTCTGACCTATTTCTACAACACCCTAACTCCTCTAAAGTCCAAAGAGATTTTTAATAAATACTTCTCTTGTGTCACATTTATGACGCCTGCCTTCGTTGTTACAAATGAACTCTCTGGGCTGAATAAAAGGATCCATTTACAAAGCCCGTGTTCGAGTGTCTGTCAAGAGCCAAGTAGTTTTGGGCAGTCAGTCAGTCAGAAAGACCTAAAGACGACAGGGCTCACAGAATTTCAATACACGTTCACTGTAAAAAGCTTGTAACGGAACTATCTTCATGTTTTCTGGTAGGGAAATAGATTTTCATTCTCCGCTGACATACTGCCTCCGCTTGTCAGCCTCTAAACACCATATCTTCACCTGATTGAACATTTTTCAAGGCGTCTACAGCATATTCAAATTTCAACCCTCTATCATGGTGCTAGACATCAAAGTGTCGAAAAATTAATTTCATTTCCCTTTTTGCTGGTATTCATGGCAACTCTTTCCTTTCCTTATTCCCTGGCTTCATTGAGGCTCGCTGCAGATTTAAAAATGTCTGGAAAATTATTTCTGATTCTCAATATCAGTTATCAAAGGATTGAGTCAATGCACAGTCTCCTTTTCTTCACTTTGCTCTTAGGCGGGTTTCGTTTATTAGTTGGCTAAAGGCAACACATCACTGGAGCAAACAGGAATGTGCAACAGGTCAATCAGTATGTGAAAGCAAAGGATGAGATAATGCTTCGGGGTGGAGACTCAGCGTGAGTTAGAATGGGTGATGCATGCTCTGAAGATTCATACATTCGTTTTGATATGCCCCACGTGACAGCTTCTCATCGCTTCTGGTCAATTAATTAACATAACACTGGGCACTATACCCCTCTATCTGGACACCATATACCATCAAAGCTTGGATACCATAGAGCATCTCAAGCTGGGCATTGCACACCAGAGACTGGGCACCATGCACTGAAGGTAGGGCATCCTACAGCATCACAGGCCAGGCACTGTATGCTGAAAGTTGGGTGCCATGCACCATTCAAATCTAAATACCAAGAGAGACTCTGGTCTGACTTCTTATGAATAACCAAAGAGATAAGGGACAAAATAAAATTTAAAAAAGAGAGGCATTCAAAAATGTGAAAAATAACACAGATCCTGTCCAAATAAATATTCTTTATACAGAGCATACAGAACAAATTAAATGAATTGCAGCTGCAGATTCACCTTACAGAGGATGATAAGGTAGCCATTACAGGTAAGTGCCTCAGGATGTCTCTCTCGACTTGGCTCTGGGTATGATATACAGCCAGTGCTTTGTGCTGGCATGTTTCAGTTGTAGGAGTCCATCTCGCCCAGATACGAGCCCCTGCACCCCTGGCCATTGCAAGAAGTCTGACAACACCAGGTTTTAGTCCAACCGATTTATTTGATAGTAAACTCACAAGCTTTCAGGGTTTGCCCTTCATCAGGTAAATGGAGAGTTCTCATTCACTCTCCATTCGCCTGACAAAGGGTCAAACCCTGAAAGCTTGTGAGTTTACTATCAAATAAATCAGTTGGATTTAAACCTGGTGTTGTCAGACTTCGTACTGTGTTTACCCCAGTCCAACGCTGGCATTTCCACACCCATGGCCACTGGCAGCAGTACGTGGCAGTTTTAGCTGAGCTCTGTGGCACACATGTAGACAAGAAGGGTGGCTGTGAGAAGGCCCTCATAGAGGAAAGCTTGCAGTATAATTTCTGGATGGAATTACCTGGATATTTGTTCCTCCAGAAATGGCCTGCAGATTAGACGGAAGAAAGAAGCTTCCTAACTTCCATGTGATTAGACATTGCGGTGCTCATTGTCAGAAGCACTTCAGAGTTCCTGCAATGCAAAGAGCTGTACTGACCAGCTGGATTGAGGCAACAGTTACCAGACTTAGTGTTTGTGACTGTTAGTGGCCTGGGATGGAATGTCAAAAAAACCCCACAGAGTCTTTCAAGCAGACAGAGAGCACAGTAACCAGTGCAATGCTAGTGGGCTTTGCACTTGGCTTCAGAGGCAATTCCTCAAGGACCTCTTAACAGCCAGTGAAAATACTTGTCACACAAACCCCAACCCAGCAGTGGGCCCTGATCTGCCAAACTCTAGCCCTGCCAAGCCTCCCCCAAGCCTTTGCACCGCTAAAGACCCCCACCCCACACCATGGTAAAGGCTGACTTGTCCTTTTGCACCCTGGAGGTTAGTGCGAAGTGGTACTTACCCACCTCACTCACCCTTGCAATCCATGGCAGCTGGATCACACTTTAAGGGACCAGTTGTGACTTGCGCCTGTGTGACTTCCCGCTGGGAGAGGGGGTGGGACATTCCGGGAGGGGGGAATGAGGCATTCTAAATGTGCAAATGAGATTGAAATCAAGTCACTCTTATGCTAATCAGCTTTGCGCCCTTCCTGGGTGAGATCTAGTTTGCGTTAGCAGATCAGAACCAGGAAGATCGCAAAGCATTTGGTGGCAAGTGCAAAACCTGTCTTTAGGCCTGCGTGCACTTTTCCCGGATTAGTGAGATCTGCACCAGGCGCAACGTGGATGGAAAATCATGGCCAATATGTCTTAGAACCAACAAGGGAGCAGGACATATTAGATAATCAATAATGAGCAGCAAGCCAGATTTAGTTAGCAGTCTAGATAAAAGCAAGATACTGCGGATGCTGGAATCCAAAACAAAAAGAGAAAATGCTGGAAAAACTCAGCAAGTCTGACAGCCTCTGCGAGGAGAGAACAAGGTCACGTTTTGAGTCTGGATGATTCTTCGTCAGAGCTTAAGAGTCATCCAGACTGGAAACATTGGTTCTATTCTCTCTCCACACAGATACCATCAGACCTGGAGTTTCCCCAGCATTCTGTGTTTTTGTATTAGTCAACAGTCTGACAATCCACAAACATCACAATCTTTATATTATTGAGTTCAACACTGTGTTTAAAAGGGAGAAACAGCTTCTGAGTTGCTAGATTCAGGTAGGTTGACAGACTTTATTTTACAGTGATGCTCGGAAAGAGATGATGCTCAAGTGTAATGTAAATCCTTTAAAAACTGATAATGGTGACATTGTCACTGGAAACAAGGAAATGGCAGACATCCAAAATAATGACATTGCATCAGTATTTAGAGTAGAGGAGGAAGATCTCAACATGCCAGACATCGCCAAGAAAGTAAGATTGAATCAGGGACAGGGTACCACTAAAATTAATGAAAGCAAAGCAACAGTGATGAAGAAAATAATGTCACTCAGGAGTGACAAACACTTCCATTCCAGAGTTTTAGCAAAGTAAGTGAGATCATTGCCGATGCTCTAACAAGAATCTTCCGAAGTTCTCTGGATTTGGGAACCATTCCTTTAGGTTGGAAATTGCACGTGTCACTTCCTCATGTAAAGAAAATTAGAGTGGGAAGCTAGAGAGCTATAGACCAGTAAGGCATACAAGAGGGAAGAATTTTGTCAAAAATATTCTAAGTGTCGAACAGGCGAGAAAACTATGAAGCCGGCTGCTGAGCTCTCAGGGCGCCATTGTGCAGGTGTCCCAATCTCCCAGTATACTGGGAGATTTTCCAACCCACCTCATCCCCTCCACAGACATCACCCTCCCCCCCCCACCCACTGATCGCTGCCCTGGACATCCACCCCCCTCCCCTTGCCGATTGCAGCCCCAACTGAATGCTATCCCGAACACAGGGCCGGGATGATTGCGAGAGGCGAAGAAAGTGATTCTTCGCCTCTCATCTTAGTTTACTGGCTTGCCATGCTGATCGACTGGCGTGGTGAGCTGGTAAGATGGCATCCCTATCGTCAGGAAAATACTAAAATCTACAATTAAGGATCCAAAGATTGAAAATTTTTTTGATGATTGAGAGCCAGCATGGATTTAGAAAGAAAAAGCTCATGCCTGAGGAACCTGATTGCATTTTTGAAGAGTTGACTGCTTTTTGATATAACTTATATTGATTTTCAGAAGGTATCTAGAATCATAGAATACCTACAGTGCAGGAGGCCATTCAGCTCATCAAGCCTACACTGACCATAATCCCACCCAGGCCCTAATCCCATAACCCCATACATGTATCCAAACTAGTCCCCCTGACACAATGGGACAATTTAGCATGGTCAAACCACCTAACCCACACAGCTTCAGACTGACATCTGATGCAATCCCTCATAAGACACTGTTAGCTCATGGAATTGAAGGAAATTTATTAACCTGGTTAGGACAGTGGCTGAGCAGCAGGAGACTAAGGGCAGGGAAAATGGGCGGCTATTCTAATCCGCAGCATGGGTGATCCATAAGGAACTCTGCTTTGAAGCTTCAACTATCAGCCGTATTTATTAAGGACTTGAACGATATGATAGAAAGCCACATATTTAAGTGAATAAGCAGAGCTGTGGGAAGTGGATTTCAACGTTGCTAAGTGCAGCCTTCCATCTAATTTAGATTGGAAAGAGTTGGAACAGCGTACTTTCTAAATGGTAAAAAGCTCCAAGTCCAAGCAGACTTGAGATTTCAGGCACTGTCACAGATCATTAAAATGTCTTGAACAGGTTGAGAAAGTAAAGAAAGGGTTAAAGGAATGCAAGTTGCATTAAACAGTACAGATTCAAGGGGCTTTCTCCAGCTCCAATGTACCATTATTCCCATACCGGATGTTTTTGGATAAATTTAATATTTGCTGTTGTTCTACCAGGCAGCAAAACTCAGAAATTTGTAAAAGTGGAAACCTTGATGAGCCAAGGTCCATTGGGTAGGATGACCTCAGAGCTAAAACAGGTAAGAGAAGAATATGAATTGAGGATAGACTCCCACACTCACCCCCAAGGAGAACGTTCTGTGGGGATGGGATCTGTCAAAGGCCTATGTCTTCAATGAGTGTGTCCCTACACACTCGTGTGTGTGTGTGTGTGTGTGTGTCGCTTGGATAATAGGATCTGAATCTACCCAAAGAAGGAGCTACTCATTGACCACAAGCTCGGGTTGAATGAACAGAAAGCTTCAGTTGGTGGTGCTAAGACAGAATGAGGATGTTCTGATGAGTATCAATATGGATGACAGTGAGAATGCAAGGTGGAGGAAGAGTATAAAGAAGCTAAGGGTCTACAGCTAGAGTTAGTGTATTCTTTTCCACCAACCATTGCTTTCCTCACGTTTTCCTGTGGAATCTGCAACGTTCTTTTTCAACAAAGAGAGTGGACGACTTTTTATTACATGATCTTCAGCCATAGGTTCAGAATGAAATGAGAGAGATCTATCTTTCAGTCTCTGTAAAACACAACATTCCTCAGTACCCATTCTGCCTCTGGTGATAGCATGGCCTGGATTAGGAACTCACTGTTTGGAGAATTTTCGGTGGCCAATCCCTAACAAGGCACAGTGTTTGAAACCAGATCTCATCCCTTGTGCAGATCAAGTTCTCGTACATGAGATTTTGACCGGAAACCCAGAGGCATCAGAGGGCAGTTTATGAACAGTTATCTTATTAGTGCCTATATAATAAATTCATGTCACACAGATTAGGGATGAAGTCAGATCCACTGTGGCCTGGACGTGTGGTGAACACATTGTAATGAGGTTCAGCAATTATTCTGTGAACCCACTCGATTTTGTTTTCCCCCAATTTTCTCTTCACCCCAAGCCACAAATGTGCTGACTCTTGCTGACTCTTGCTGAGATGTCTGACCTGCCGTATAATGCTTAACGCACCGGCAATGTCTGCTTTAATATGTCCTGGGATCGTTACGTGTTGCCTAGCTGCTAGATTGCTAACCTACATGGTTTAACTAATTATGCAATCAGACAGCATCTCGAATGTTCAAACTCCACAGTATGAAGCCCATTTGTTATTTCTTTAAAATGCATACACAAAGCAACAAGTTGCATTTTTATAGCACCTTTTACTTCAAAGCATTCCTCAGCTCTTCAATGTTGAAAATAAATAACCAAAAGCTCAGAGGAAGGGGTAGTTTTTAAGGAGCATCTTAAATTAAGATAGAGAGGCAGAGAGGTTTAGGGAGGGAATTCCAGACTTGGAGGACTAGCTAGCTGAAGGTGCCAGTGCCACTAGCGGAGAAGTTAAAGTCAAGGATGCTCAAAAGGCCACACATACACTCACACAGGCGTGTGCACACACTCACGCATGCATGTACCTGTAATTGTGTACATATACATACACCCCCCTCACACACACACACACACACACGTACATACACTTCCTACACACACACATGCACATACATCTCCTACACACACACACACACACACCCCTCCGACACACACACACACCCCTCCGACACACACACACACACACACACACCCCTCCGACACACACACACACCCCTCCGACACACACACACACACACACCCCTCTGATACACACACACACACACACCCCTCCGACACACACACCCCTCCGACACACACACACCCCTCCGACACACACCCCTCCGACACACACACCCCTCCGACACACACACACACCCCTCCGACACACACACACACACACCCCTCCGACACACACACACACACACACCCTTCCGACACACACACACACACACACCCCTCCGACACACACACACACACACACCCCTCCGACACACACACACACACACACCCCTCCGACACATACACACACACCCCTCCGACACACACACACACACACACCCCTCCGACACACACACACACACACCCCTCTGACACACACACACACACACACACCCCTCCGACACACACACACACCCCTCCGACACACACACACACACACACACCCCTCCAACACACACCCCTCCGACACATACACACACACACCCCTCCGACACATATACACACACACACCCCTCCGACACATACACACACACACCCCTCCGACACACATACACACACCCCTCCAACACACACACACCCCTCCGACACATACACACACACACCCCTCCGACACACACACACACACACACCCCTCCGACACACACACACACACACACCCCTCCGACACACACACACACACCCCTCCGACACACACACACACACACACCCCTCCGACACACACACACACACCCCTCCGACACACACACACACCCCTCCGACACGCGCACACACACACACCCCTCCGACACGCACACACACACACACCCCTCCGACACACACACACACACCCCTCCGACACACACACACACACCCCTCCGACACACACACACACACCCCTCCGACACACACACACACCCCTCCGCGCACACACACACACACACACCCCTCCGACGCACACACACACACACACACCCCTCCGACGCACACACACACACACACACCCCTCCGACACACACACACACACACACACCCCTCCGACACACACACACACACACACACCCCTCCGACACGCACACACACACACACCCCTCCGACACACACACACACACCCCTCCGACACACACACACACACCCCTCCGACACACACACACACCCCTCCGCGCACACACACACACACACACCCCTCCGACGCACACACACACACACACACACCCCTCCGACACACACACACACACACACCCCTCCGACACACACACACACACACACACCCCTCCGACACACACACACATACACACCCCTCCGACACACACACACACACCCCTCCGACACACACACACACACACACCCCTCCGACACACACACACACACACACACACCCCTCCGACACACACACACCCCTCCGACACACACGCACACACACACACACCCTCCGACACACACACACACCCCTCCGACACACACACACACACACACACCCCTCCAACACACACCCCTCCGACACATACACACACACACCCCTCCGACACATACACACACACACACCCCTCCGACACACATACACACACCCCTCCAACACACACACACACCCCTCCGACACATACACACACACACCCCTCCGACACACACACACACACACACCCCTCCGACACACACACACACACACACCCCTCCGACACACACACACACACCCCTCCGACACACACACACACACACACCCCTCCGACACACACACACACACCCCTCCGACACACACACACACACACACACCCCTCCGACACACACACACACACACACACCCCTCCGACACACACACACACACCCCTCCGACACACACACACACACACACACACCCCTCCGACACACACACACACACACACCCCTCCGACACACACACACACACCCCTCCGACACACACACACACACACACCCCTCCGACACACACACACACACCCCTCCGACACACACACACACACACACACCCCTCCGACACGCGCACACACACACACCCCTCCGACACGCACACACACACACACCCCTCCGACACACACACACACACCCCTCCGACACACACACACACACCCCTCCGACACACACACACACACCCCTCCGACACACACACACACCCCTCCGCGCACACACACACACACACACCCCTCCGACGCACACACACACACACACACCCCTCCGACGCACACACACACACACACACCCCTCCGACACACACACACACACACACCCCTCCGACACACACACACACACACACACCCCTCCGACACACACACACACCCCTCCGACACGCACACACACACACACCCCTCCGACACACACACACACACCCCTCCGACACACACACACACACCCCTCCGACACACACACACACCCCTCCGCGCACACACACACACACACACCCCTCCGACGCACACACACACACACACACCCCTCCGACACACACACACATACACACCCCTCCGACACACACACACACACCCCTCCGACACACACACACACACACACCCCTCCGACACACACACACACCCCTCCGACACGCACACACACACACACCCCTCCGACACACACACACACACCCCTCCGACACACACACACACACCCCTCCGACACACACACACACCCCCTCCGCGCACACACACACACACACACCCCTCCGACGCACACACACACACACACACCCCTCCGACACACACACACACACACACCCCTCCGACACACACACACACACACACCCCTCCGACACACACACACACACACACACCCCTCCGACACACACACACATACACACCCCTCCGACACACACACACACACCCCTCCGACACACACACACACACACACCCCTCCGACACACACACACACACACACACACCCCTCCGACACACACACACCCCTCCGACACACACGCACACACACACACCCCTCCGACACACACACACACACACACACACACACACCCCCCTCCGACACACACACACACACACCCCTCCAACACACACACACACACACCCCTCCGACACACACACACACACCCCTCCGACACACACACACACACCCCTCCGACACACACACACACACACCCCTCTGACACACACACACACACCCCTCCGACACACACACACACACACACACCCCTCCGACACACACACACACACACACCCCTCCGACACACACACACACACACACCCCTCCGACACACACACACACACCCCTCCGACACACACACACACACACACCCCTCCGACACACACACACACACACACCCCTCCGACACATACACACACCCCTCCGACACACACACACACACACACACCCCTCCGACACACACACACACACCCCTCCGACACACACACACACACACACCCCTCCGACACACACACACACACACCCCTCCGACACACACACACACACACCCCTCCGACACACACACACACACCCCTCTGACACACACTCACACACACACACCCCTCCGACACACACACACACACACACACACACACACACACACACACACACCCCTCCGACACACACACACACACACGCCCCTCCGACACACACACATACCCCTCCGACACACACACACACACACCCCTCCGACACACACACACACACCCCTCCGACACACACACACACCCCTCCGACACACACACACACACACCCCTTCGACACACACACACACCCCTCCGACGCACACACACACACACACACCCCTCCGACGCACACACACACACACACCCCTCCGACACACACACACACACACACACCCCTCTGACACACACACACACACACACACACACCTCCGACACACACACACACACACCCCTCCGACACACACACACACACACACCCCTCCGACACACACACACACACCCCTCCGACACACACACACACACACCCCTCCGACACACACACACACACACACACCCCTCCGACACACACACACACCCCTCCGACACACACACACACAACACACACACCCCTCCGACACACACACACACACACACCCCTCCGACACACACACACACCCCTCCGACACACACACACACACCCCTCCGACACACACACACACACACACCCCTCCGACACACACACACACACACACACCCCTCCGACACACACACACACACACACACCCCTCCGACACACACACACACACCCCTCCGACACACACACACCCCTCCGACACACACACACACACACACACCCCTCCGACACACACACACACCCCTCCGACACACACACACACCCCTCCGACACACACACACACACACACACACACACCCCTCCGACACACACACACACACACCCCTCCGACACACACACACACCCCTCCGACACACACACACACCCCTCCGACACACACACACACCCCTCCGACACACACACACACCCCTCCGACACACACACACACACACACACACACACCCCTCCGACACACACACACACACACCCCTCCGACACACACACACACACCCCTCCGACACACACACACACACCCCTCCGACACACACACACACACCCCTCCGACACACACACACACACCCCTCCGACACACACACACACACACCCCTCCGACACACACACACACACCCCTCCGACACACACACACACCCCTCCGACACACACACACACACCCCTCCGACACACACACACACACACCCCTCCGACACACACACACACACCCCTCCGACACACACACACACACACCCCTCCGACACACACACACACACCCCTCCGACACACACACACATCATGCACAATGCACTCAGCTGCTTATCTTTCATCCGAGAATCTCAATGTCAAGCAGTGTTGTTGGACTATTCATCCATGGGAGGTATTGTCAGTCAGTCCCACGTACTCTGTCCCTATCTGGAGCACAGTAAGAAGCCTGACAACAACAGGTTTAAGTCCAACCGATTTATTTGATATTAAACTCACTATCAAATAAATCGGTTGGACTTTAACCTGGTGTTGTCAGACATCTTGCTGTGTTTACGCCAGTCCAACACCGGCATCTCCACACCATGACTATCTGGAGCACACAAGTGCTTTCCAGCAGAGGTCAATGGAAAGCAATGAGGAATATTGCTGTTACCCACTTGGGAGCTGAAAATGTCCTTTTAATTAAAATAAAACTGAACAGAATGTATTTGATCTAAATCAGGTGGCAGCCCAGCACAATCCTTCCACAAAGCCATTGATACCGGATCTCATTATTCACCACCACAGCCCCTGCCTGTCCCTATTCTGTCTGCAGATCAACTTGGCTGGTACTTCCATTCATTTCTATCCTTCCCCCGGGGGCAGACTGAAAGAGGGAGAGTGAAAGAGAAAAAGGGAGAGGGGAGATGGAGAAAAAGAATTACATTTGGGAGGCGGGAGAAATGGAGGTAGGGGGAAGGGGGCTACCCATCGTTAAACCGAACGTTGCAGAGGTACTAATAAAGATGGTGATTGTTAAGAACTGATGTGACACAGACATTTGGCAGGGGGATGTTTGAGAAGGCAGTACTTGTGGGGACGGAATCTCCCACTGGCAGATCCTGGTGCAAGTCTGGATTCTTCAACCTGGCAAGACCCCACCTCACTTACTTCTCGTTCTTTTTTCAAACATGTCAGTGATTTGGTGATGCGTGTGGCATGCATGTGGCAAGCATGCAGCAAGCATGTACCGAGCATGTGTCAACTGAGCACTGATTGTGCGGCAAGTGTGCAGTCCGTTTCCTCCCAGTGATCCTGAGATTATCTGTGGCGGGGGGAACAACAGTTGGCATCTGTACAAGCAGCAGGCAAAAACAAGAACTGGCTTCTTAGCTGCAGCCAGCTGTCTGTTTTATGCGCCTTTTGTGCCATAGCCACATCCCGCTGACTTTCTTTGCCATGACCAATTGCCCGTGATGGGGCAGGGAGGCCCCGGTTCCATTCAGTCTGTCAGCTCTGCCTGTTTGGTCAGGCTTATTGATATTTCCCAGCTGCCAGCTGTTTTCATATGGCTCCTGCCTGGAAGCATTAACTGGAGAGGGAACCCGCTCTGCAATAAGACGTGAAATGAAGGGATTCTGCCGACTCGCAGCTAGAAAGGCACAGAGAGAGTGGAAAGATACACTACAACACTGTCGATCAGCAAAGAGAACAAGGCCATCTCAAATCAAAAGAATTTGTCACATTTGGACATTTAAAAAATCTACAAAGGTGACTAGTTGCTCTCTATTGTACCATTTTTCCTTTATTATCCCTGATTTCTCTGGATTTAGGTTTGAGGAGTAACCTACTCCTTTGAAAGTAAATGTAAATGAAGCAGCGGGGCATAGAGGCCTAACATTAACGATTCTCAAGACCTCCAGATATCCCAAAGTGCTTTACAATCAACAAATTACTTTAGAGTTGGAGACACTGTAATAACCGAGGAAATGTGGCAGTAATACGATAATGACCAGATAATCGGTTTCCAGGCATCGGTTAAAGGGTCAATATTGGCCAGGGTGTTGGTGTAACATCTCATCTGAAAGTGGGTACCACTGCCAATGTGGCACTCCCTCAGCAGGTGTGTAAATCTCTGGAAAACAAAGCTAGCCTGGGACTCCTGCAACCCGCTATATAATTTTAAGTCTGATTCTATTAGCTGTACGGCAACTCCAGCACTATCAAACACACCATTTCAAAATGATTTCGCACAGCCCTCTGGGGAGAAAGCTGGACAGGAGGAAGCTATTAATCTGTTCTGTGGGCAAATATTAGGAAAAGGCTAATTACAGAAAGCAGATTGGAGCCTGTGATTACAAATGGAGTCTCAGCATTAATTGTTAATACATTTCTGAATGTATATAAAAGATTACTGCCACTGTTTTAAAGGCTTCCTTCCGCGGGCATGAACACAAGAGGTCAAAGATAAATTTTGAAGAAGATTTAAGAGTCTGTTCATTCAGATGGGATCCCAGACTTGCCTTTACAGTGTAAAAACAAAGGGCTTCGATGCAATGAAAATCCCCAAAAATCCTTTTCCAGAATTTGGACAAAATCTCTCTAGCAAATTTGGAGATGCTTTAGTACTGTCTGAGGGCTGGGAACAGCAAATCGTAACCAATGTCGTGTGGTACCATGGCACAGTGGTTAGCACTGCTGCCTCATAGCATCAGGGACCCGGGTTCCACTCCCGGCTTGGGTCACTGCCTGTGCGGAGTCTGCACGTTCTCCCCGGGTGCTCCGGTTTCTTCCCGTATTCCGAAAGACGTGCTGGTTAGGTGCATTGGCCATGCTAAATTTCTCTCTCAGTCTACCCGAACAGGCACCAGAGTGTGGCGACTAGGGGATTTTCACAGTAACTTCATTGCAGTGTTAATGTAAGGCTACTTATGACACTAATAAATAAACATTAAAAAGCTTTACATTAGTCACATAATCATAGGATCATAGGATCGAATCCCTATGGTGCAGAAAGTCCCATTTAGCCCATCGAGCCTGTACCGACAACAATTCTTAACCCCATGTATTTACCCTGTTAATCACCCTTGACACTAAGGGGCGTTTTAGCATGGCCAATCAACCTAATCTGCACATCTTCGAACTGTGGGAGGAAACCAGAACACTCAAAGGAAACCCACGCAGAACATGGGGAAAATGTGCAAACTCCACACACAGTCACCCGAGGTTGGAATTGAACCCGGGCCCCTGGTGCTGTGAGGCAGCAGTGCTGACCATTGTTCCAGTGCCAAAAAAGGTGGAAGTATTGGGTAAATGCTTTACCACTGAAGAACAAGGAAAGACAGAGCTTATATAACATACCACCAGGACATCCCAAAGCACTGTATAGTCGGTTGAATACTTTTTGATGTATAGTCACCGTAATGTAAGAAATGCAACAGCCAATTTGCACACTGCAAGGTCTGCTATATAATTTGACCCACCATATAAATACAGCCGATATAAGCATTCACAATATAAACACACACACCCTTTATTTGGTGGAAAATGAAGATAGACACATATTTCACACATACATATACTAATGTAAATTGACCTTGGGGTTCTTGTGCATCAGTTGCTGAAAGTAAACATGCATATACAGCAAGCAGTAAAGAAGGCAAATGGTATGTTGACCTTCATAGTTAGAGGATTTGAGTATAGAGAAAGGAATGTTTTGCTGTAATTGGATAGGGTGATGTGCAGTTTTAGCGTCCTTACCTGAGAAATGATGTCCTTGCTACAGCGAAGGTTTACCTGGCTGATTCCTAGGATGGCAGGTCTGTTATATTTGGGGAGATTAGGATTATATTCACTGGATTTTAGAAGAGTGAGAGGGGATCTCATAGAAACTTATAAAATTTTAACAATGTTAGACAGGGTAGATTCAGAAAGAATGTTTCCAATGAAGGGGGAGTCCAGAACTTAGGGGTCATATGTTGAGGATAAGGGGTAAAACTTTTAAAACAGATGTGAGGAGAAATTTCTTTACCCACGCGTGGTGAATATGTGGAATTCATTACCACAGAAAGGAGGTAAGACCAAAACATTATCTGATTTCAAGAAGAAATTAGATATAGCTCTTGGGGCCAAAGGGATCAAGGGATATTGGGGGGGAAGGCAGGATCAGGATATTGAATTGGATGATCAGCCATGATCAAAATGAATGGTGGAGCAGGCTCGAAGGGCCAAATGGCCTACTCCTACTTCTAGTGTCTGTCTCTATTTCAAAAGATAAGATGATGCTTTTTTGACAGTAAGACTGCAAGTTTGTTTGCTTGTCCAGGTAGAACTTGCTGACAAAATATCAGAGAGTTTTATGGTGCTCACTATTGTAAGTGTGTAAATCATCTAACGACTTGTGCTATAGAAGAGATACCCTGTGGATTGTCATGAGTCCGTGTGAACTGAGCTGTTCCACTATCGGTCTAGTGAAACCATGAGCTTGCCCTCAAGCTGCCTGTGAATTTCATGAAATTGCTACATTTTGCACATGATTGAACCAGTCAACTCGCCACAGAAAGTCAGACTTATCAGTCATGTAACCTTTTGATGAGGACATTTACATTCCTGCAATGCTACCCAATCTCCCGGACTTAGAATGGCAACAATTCAATCCATGCGGTCTCATTTCCGCAGATAGGTAATTATTCTTAGAGATTTTAATACATTAAGGGTTGGATTCATCAACCTCGTCCACAGCTGAGATTCTCCAGTCCCGCTGCAGTGAATGGAGACCTGGCAGAGTGCCAAATTCTCCATTCTCGCTGGCAGCGGCAACAGGACATAAACAACTGGAGAATTCCAGCCTGACACTTTCAATTTTGGGTAGAATTTCCTAACCCTTCCTGCTGGTGGTATTTTCCGTTCACGCCAAAGTCAGCGGAGGTTTGAATGACTCGCCGTGTATTCAAACTCCATTCCCAGCACGACGGGACGGTAACATTCCACCCTTTATTTCTTTTTCTTTTCTGTTTCTTTGTGCTTTCTCCCAGTATTCAAACTTTCTTTCTCTCTCTTCATTTACTTTTCTGGAACTGATTTGAATCTAATTCATCCTATTTTCTTCTCTGATATCCTGGCCTTTCTTTCACCCTCCTCAGCTCTGACAGTTTAAGGAAACGGACTGTTATTCACGGCGGTGCACCACTGTCTGCCTGCACTTTCAGCAACTTGCTGAGGGAAAGTTATTTCAAGCCAAAGGGTGAGGAAAGTTGAAGAAATGGGGTGAGTTATCTCACTCCAGCTCAGTCTGGGCCATTATAAACAAACGGGGCCCTCCTCCTTAGGCAGAAACACACTGAGAAAGAATCTAAAGGCAAAAAACTGCAGATGCTGGAAATCTGAAACAAAAGCAGAAAATGCTGGGAAATACTCAACGGGACTGGCAACTTAACTGTCAAAGGCAACTGTCAAGTTGTCAAGGCATTCAAAACTCCTGCCCCTTAAATCTTTGAAAAAGTTGTCTGGACTGTTTAAAAAAAATCATTACTTGCTATTTCATTTTGTTTGTTAACAAAATCTTGATGGTTTCCATTACTAGATTAGTATTGCAAAACTGATTTCACAACTTTCATAGTCAGGCACTTGCCATTTCAAAGTTTGGTTGACAGCCCCTAGTGGATATAGACTTTTTGAAGTAGGACTATGAATTTCAATGCTGGTTTCTAAAAGGAATTATGGATTTGAATGAAATGTTTATTCTTATAAGAGATTGTGTAGTTGAAGGAATGCAAATGTTGTAAATGGGCTTTTATGAGTCAGAATTTTTTTAATAATGAACTTTATATTTTTAATGTCAGCATGGTTCCTAAGGTCTGTCCATGGTGCAAACTGGGTGAATCGGTATGAAATCTTTAAGGGTGAAGGATAGTTGGTGGGAGCATGAGTTTGCAAGAGTTGGCATTAAATTTGTATAGGGTTATAAAGAACCAAGGGAGTTGGAAAGTGGCATGAAGTGGCTTGGAGGATATGAGGAGTCATGGGCATGGGGGCATATGTTAGGGCATGGAAGATATGAGTGACTATACAGGGTGGGTAGAGGGATATAACTTGGTATGGATGAGGCATTGGGTGTACATGGGGATAAGGGAATGTGAGGGGTGAGTACTGGGGCACTGTTTTATGTTTTACTGGCTTTGAATGAAAAGCTTTAACACAATGCCAGAACACCATGGCATACCTTCTGACCAGCTCACCATCATACCCAACAGCCTTCAAGCTCATTCCAAGGTCACCCTACCTAATACCCAAAGAAACCCACAACCCTGGAACAAAAACCCATCTTTCGAGCACATTCTCTGGGTTGAGTGTGTGGAGCTTTGAAATATCCTGACTGTCTGTCGGGAGCAGAATTCCAGGCCATACAACCAGAAACAAGGAAAGGAATTTGTATTAAAATCAGTTTAACGGTGAAATGGTCAAATCTACACCTGAAATGGGAACTGATTGCTCCTCTCCACAAACGTTGACTGAACTTCTGAGTAATTGCTGTTCTCATTTTTGACACACTTGCCTCAAAGTCTCTCCCTTTCAGTTTGTTAAAGCCCAAGATGTTGCTCTTAGTTTGGACCAATCCGCACTTCTGCTCTTTCCAGTGATGGCCGTGCCCTGGGACTGGAAGGGGTCCTGACCTTCAGGTAAACTTCTGAACTGTTAAAGTTCATTTGTTGGTGTCGCAAATAGGGTTACATTAGCACTGCAATGAAGTTACTGTGAAAATCTCTTAGTCGCCACACTCCGGTGCCTGTTTGGGTACACTGAGGGAGGATTTAGCATAGTCAATATACCTAACCAACATGTCTTTTGGACTATGGGAGGAAACCGGAGCTCCCAGAGGAAGCTCACCCAGACACACGGTGGGGGGCATCGTTGCAGGTTCCACACTAACAGTAACCCAAGCCTGGAATCAAAGCTGGGTTCCTGGTGCTGTGAGGCAGCAGTGGTAACCATTGTGCCAATGTGCCACCCTATTTTCTTATTGATTCAAACAATAAGGTGGTGTGGGTGGGCAATGTGATTTTACCTAACGTATAACAGCCTAATACAGGATAGCAGATGCCTGCTAAAGCTGCACAGACCTTAGATAGAAACTGGGATGATGGGGATTCTGATGGTACAATCACGTAGTTGGGGGAACAATGAGCATGGTTATATGATTGCGATCCACCTATATACAATTCCCCAGTACAATCCAGTACTATTTAAGTTAATTTGATCACAGTACTGCGGTGGCAGCTCCTAAGAGGTTAACACATCTCTCAAGGTACTTCTTAATAAGATAAAGGAAATGACAGTGACTGTGGAGCTGATAAGTTTCATGCAGTGGGCTTCACTAAGTCTTTGCATTTAAGGTCACTGCCTGCTAGAAACATCACTTCTGGTTGGACACCTAGATGGTGATTCCATTAAGGGGCATCTTGTCAATGGGAATATAGTCCCTGGAAAAGTAAAAAGTTTTAGTTCAATAAAGCAGCATGGTCAGTGCAGGCTTGATAGGCCGAAGGGCCTGTTCCTGTGCTGGAATTTCCTTCGTTCTGTCCACACTCTCCAGTCATTAGTCACTCAGTCCTTGTGGTAAAATATCTTCTTTTGGCCAATTAGAAATTGAGCAAACAATTTATTAAAGTGATTTGTAACATTGCATCAAACAGATATTCCTTCCATGTCCAATATTTTTGAACCTAGTGAACAGAGATAAGTTTAAAAATGTCCCCTTTTTCAAAAAAAAATCTGCCTCTCATTTTCCTCTCAGCTGTTGTTGGCAATGGTTTAATGGAGATTAGTTTTACTGGAGATTCCTGGAAAGTTGCTAACTTTCCCATCTAGAATTCATCTTCCAATTATGGCACCGGAAGGTTCATTCAAGATAGGACTAGTGTAAATGGAATAATATAAGGAAAGCACTTTGTGGATGAATTACTTAGAAATGAATTTGCTCTCAATTCTGCTGGGTTTGTAAGCAAAGTAAAGAGCTTGTATTCATACAGTGCCTTTCACAATCTTAGACCATCAAACCCTAAGAAATAGGAATAAGAGCAGGCTGTTCTACCATTCAATAGGATCACGGCTCATCCAACATTCCTCTCATCCACTTTCCTGCCCTTTCCTTGTAATCCTTGATTCCCTTACTAATCAAAAATCTTTCTCAACCTTAAATGTACACAAGGGCTCTACCTTCACAGCCCTCTGTGGCAAGGAGTTCCAAAGACTCTCAACCCTCTGAGAGAAGAAATTCTTCCTCATCTCAGACTTAAATTGGCACCCATTTATTCTGATTCCATGTCCTCTGGTCCTAGGCTCTCCCATGAACATAAGAACATAAGAACATAAGAAATAGGAGCAGGAGTAGGCCATCTGGCCCTTCGAGCCTGCCCCGCCATTCAATAAGATCATGGCTGATCTGTCGTGACTCAGCTCCACCTTCCCGCCCTCTCCCCATAACCCTTAATCCCTTCTCTTATCAAAAACCCATCAACCCGTTTCTTAAAAATATTTAGCGAGGCAGCCTCCACCACTTCAACGGGCAGAGAATTCCAGAGATTCACCACCCTTTGAGTGAAGAAGTTCCTCCTCAACTCTGTTCTAAACCGCCCCCCCTTTATCTTGAGGCTGTGCCCCCTAGTCCTACTGTCTTTTTTGAGCGGGAACAGTCTCTCCACCTCTATCCTATCCATCCCATTCATCATCTTATACGTCTCAATGAGATCTCCCCTCATTCTTCTAAACTCTAACGAGTACAAGCCTAGTTTATTCAGCCTCTCCTCATAGCTCAATCCCCTCAACTCCGGTATCAGCCGAGTAAACCTCCTCTGCACTCCCTCCAGGGCCAAAACATCCTTGCGCAGGTGCGGCGCCCAAAACTGCACACAGTACTCCAGCTGCGGCCTCACCAATGCCCTATACAGCTGCAGCAAGACCTCCCTACTTTTATATTCAATCCCCTTCGCTATGAAGGCCAGCATCCCATTCGCCTTCCTGACCACCTGCTGCACCTGCAAGCTGGGTTTTTGCGACTCATGCACAAGGACCCCGAGGTCCCTCTGCACCGTCGCCTGCTGCAGTTTTTCGCCCCGTAAGTAATAGTCCTTCCTACCATTCCTCCTACCAAAGTGGACCACCTCACACTTGCCAACATTAAATTCCATTTGCCATTTCCTGGCCCATTCGCCCAGCCTATCTAGATCCTTCTGCAGACTCTCCACACCCTCCGCACAATTTGCCTTTCCCCCAATCTTGGTGTCATCAGCAAATTTCGACACCCTGCACTCGGTTTCCTCCTCCAGATCATCTATATAAATGGTAAATAGCTGAGGCCCCAGCACCGACCCCTGGGGCACCCCACTAGTCACCAACCGCCAATCCGAATAGCATCCATTGACCCCCACTCTCTGCCTCCTATTTGACAACCAATCCTCTATCCACGCTAACACCCTACCCCCAACTCCATGTCCCCTGACCTTCTGCAATAACCTCTTGTGAGGTACCTTGTCAAACGCCTTCTGAAAATCCAGAAAGACCACATCCACCGGCTCTCCTCCATCCACTGCCCTAGACACATCCTCATAGAACTCCAGTAAATTTGTCAGACACGACTTCCCTTTAATGAAACCGTGTTGCGTCCGCCCTATCAAGCAATTCCCCTCAAGATGCCTCGCTATTTCCTCCTTAATGACGGTTTCTAACATTTTACCTACCACAGACGTTAAACTAACCGGCCTATAATTCCCCGCCTTTTGCCTGGCACCCTTCTTAAACAACGGCGTAACATTAGCCGTTTTCCAATCTTCCGGCACTTCCCCGGAATCCAGCGACGTCTGGAAAATAACCACCAAGGCATCCACTATCACCTCCGCCATTTCTTTCAGAACCCTCGGATGCATTCCATCCGGTCCTGGGGACTTGTCCACAATCAGCCCCTCCAGTCTGTCGAGCACCACCTCTCTAGTAACAGTAATGTCATTAAGACCCTCCATTCCTACCACCTTTCCATCGCTAACACCCGGCAAATTATTCACGTCCTCCTCCGTGAAGACAGAAACAAAGAAGTTATTCAAGACCTTAGCCATATCCCTATCCCCTACCACTAGCTCCCCTTTCTCATCCTCTAAAGGACCAACGTTTATCCTAGCCAGCCTCTTCCTTTTTATATATTTATAAAAACTCTTGCTATCCTTTTTTATATTAAGTGCTAGCCCAGCCTCATAGCTTCTCCTACCCTCCTTTATCAATTTCTTTGTCAATCTTTGTTGACATTTAAACCTTTCCCAATCCTCTTCTCGCCCACTGCTCTTAGCTACTCTAAACTCCTCCGCTTTTAATTTAACACTTTCCTTCACCTCCTTCGTTATCCACGGCTTATTACCTCTCCTCCTACTGTCCTTTTTAGCCATCGGAATAAATTTCTGCTGAGCACCAAGAAAGATCTCCTTAAAGATCCTCCACTGCTCCTCAGCAGACCTACCTTCCAACGCGTTCCCCCAGTCCACATTCGCCAATTCTTCTCTCATCCTACCATACTCCCCTCTATTCAAACAGGGAAATATTGTCTCAGCATTTACCCTGTCAACTCCTTAACATACCTATATGTTTCAATGAGATCATCTCTCTTTCTTCTAAATTCCAATGAGTAGAGTCCCAACCTGTGTAATGTTTCCTTGTAAGACAATCCCTCCATATAGGGTATCTTCCTTGTTAATCTTCTCTGAACTGTCTCCAATTAAATAATGGGCCGGGTTCTCTGACATCGCCCACAGTTGGGATTCTCCAGTCCTGTTGCAATGACGGAGTTTCAGCTGAGTGAATTTTCCATTCTCATTGGTGATAAGGTGTGAGTGGCTGGAGAATTCTGGCCAATATTGTCCCTAAAATAAGGGAACTAAAACTGTGCACAGTACTCTAGATGTGGGCTCACCAATACCTTGTACATCTGCAGCAAGACTTCCCTACTCTGATCCTCCAAAACCCTTGAAATAAGGGCCAGTGTTCTATTTGTCTTTCTGATTACCTGCTGTACCTGTGTGCTAGCTTTCTGTACTTTGTGCACAAGTACCCCCAAGTCCCTTTGTGTTGCAGCTTTCTGCAGTTTTTCTCCATTTAAATAACACTCTGTTCTTTTGTTCTCACTTTCAAATGAACAACTTCACGTTTTCCCACATTTTAATCCATTTGCCAACTTTGTATCCTCTTACTTAACCTATCAATATCTCTTTGTAAATGTGCAACCTGCCTATTTTTGGGGGGAGCTGCACTGAAAGATCCCAGCCAGTCCAGGGGAAATTGCACAGATTTATTATTACGTTATATCTGATGTTTGCAAGCAAGTGTTTCTTTCGAGCTGCAAGGTCCCCTTAATAATTGAAAGGTGTGATGTTGGCCCACACAAGGCCTAATGTCATAGGTGCATATGCCAAAATATTGCTGCCGTTTGTTGGCAGAAACTTCTGTTCCCGCCAGTGGTTCAGCCCTGCCATTGGGTTTCCCAGCAGTGAGGGGCGTGCTCAATGGGAAATTCCATTGATAAAGATGGGACCATAAGATCCTCTGCCAGTGAGTGGCAGAGCACCACTTTCCGCCACTGTGAAGCATGTCGTAGGGTGGAGCAGGGCGGGGAGGTGGGGGGAATTGGTGAAGAAGAAAATCCCATTCATAGAGCTTTACAGCACAACAAGAGGCCCTTTGGCCCATCATGTCTGTGCCAGCCAAGCACCAATCTATTCTTATCTCATTTTCCAGCACTTGCTCCAGGGGCCTTGTGTGCTATTGTGTTTCAATTGCTCATCTAAATGCTCCTGTTACCTGCCACTGCTACCAGGATTTACAACTCAGCTTCTGAATGGGATACATTGCAATGAGGCCACGTTCTTCAAAAACAAACTCCAAACCCACTGAGTTAAGATTCCAGCTTGTAATTCACTCCCAACTATCCATTTTATTCCATATGGAAGTCATCTGAATCTCTGGATCAGATTCCAGCCGGGAATTCCTGGTATCCATTATTCTACATGGAAACCATCCATCCCTTCAATTAGAATCCAGGCTGCAGCTCACTCCTGGGACATCTGTGCTACCAGCCATTGCTGTTCTGATCATGCGGCACTGACAGAGCTTCACCTGTCAGGAGCACGCACTGGGAAACCACGTGGACTTTAGCTTGTCTCCTCCACCAGCCAGGCCTCCCGCACTGGGAGCTTCCACTGGGAAAATTAGACCCTCAGCATAAGAGATCGCAACCATTGGATGAGATGCCAACTGCGAATCATTCCCAGCTATCTGTTATTTTACATTTATAAATTACCTGAACTCTTCGATTGTGATTCCAGCCTGTAGCTCAATCCCAGGGGTGTGTTATTCTATGTACAAACCATCCAAACCCCTGAATTAATTTGCAGCCCTGTTGGAGATCTGTTATTCTATGGAAAAAAAAACACCTAATCCCGTCGGTAAGATTCCAGGCTGTTACTCACTCCTGAAAATGTCAATTTTATAGATGAATCACCTGAACACACATTGATTAATCCATTCCTGGGTTAACAAAATATATTTTCCATGTATAAACCACACGTCCCCATTAAATTCCAACATGCAAATTCCCAAATTATCCCATTTTTGAGCATTTTACCCAAGATCAAGGTACTTTATTTGTATTTAAGGAAGAGAATGTTGAATTGGGGAGCTGTTGCACTTTGGTTTGGACTGCTTGTGGCTTCTGGTTTTTATTTGACTCCAGTCTCAGACACAGACTTGGCTGTAACCTGATGCCAGGTTCTCACACAGCTTGCTGGACTCTTCCCCCCACTCCCCTCCCTGCGTTTCGCTTTGAGATTGTTTGTTGGTGGCATGCAGCAGAAGGTGAGAAGGCCTCTAGCCTCCGATTCTCATGAACCTGGCTGACCTGTCATGTTTCAGATTGTGACGGTAGGTTTGGGTGTGGAAGAAGGGCTGATGGGGGGGGGGGGGGGGGGGGGGGGGGATGGTTGGTGGAAAGTTATTCTCAGACAGTCTTTGGCTGATCGGCCTGACAGATGATGTGGAGAAGCTGCTCAGGGAGCCAGACACAAGTGTCGTCCAGATGCTCGGCTGTGCTCTCTGCCCACCCTGGTGTCACAGCTTGTGATCCCATAATGATAAAGTCTACGAGGTGTGCATCTATTTTTTTGTGCGTATTTACTGTGAAACACTGCTTACCTCGTTTAGCTCTTGACTACTATCCAGGGACAGAAAATGGGAAAATGGACACATCTGGTTTCCACTTGAGTCGGGATTGGACATTGTCTGTGATGCCCCCCGCAGTGGAATGGTCAGCAAACATCTGTCTCACCTCACACACTTGTGAAGGACCGCAGAGGTCAGGGAGTGGAAAGGAAGCAGGACCGACATCTTTCCTGCTCTGCATTGCGGTCTCGTCTCTGAGTCAGAGGATTCTGGCTTTAACTCACACTGCAGTAAATTCAGCACACAAATTCCAGCTGACATGCCAAGTGCAGTACTGAGGGAGTGCTGCACTGTCACAGGGTCAGTACTGAGGGAGTGCTGCACTGTCAGAGGGTCAGTACTGAGAGAGTGCTGCACTGTCAGAGGGTCAGTACTGAGGGAGTGCTGCACTGTCAGAGGGTCAGTACTGAGGGAGTGCTGCACTGTCAGATGGTCAGTACTGAGGGAGTGCTGCACTGTCACAGGGTCAGTACTGAGGGAGTGCCGCACTGTCAGAGGGTCAGTACTGAGGGAGTGCTGCATTGTCAGAGGGTCAGTACTGAGGGAGTGCTACACTGTCACAGGGTCAGTACTGAGGGAGTGCCGCACTGTCAGAGGGTCAGTACTGAGGGAGTGCTGCACTGTCAGAGGGTCAGTACTGAGGGAGTGCTGCACTGTCACAGGGGTCAGTACTGAGGGAGTGCTGCATTGTCACAGGGTCAGTACTGAGGGAGTGCTGCACTGTCAGAGGGTCAGTACTGAGGGAGTGCTGCACTGTCAGAGGGTCAGTACTGAGGGAGTGCTGCACTGTCAGATGGTCAGTACTGAGGGAGTGCTGCACTGTCACAGGGTCAGTACTGAGGGAGTGCCGCACTGTCAGAGGGTCAGTACTGAGGGAGTGCTGCATTGTCAGAGGGTCAGTACTGAGGGGAGTGCTACACTGTCACAGGGTCAGTACTGAGGGAGTGCCGCACTGTCAGAGGGTCAGTACTGAGGGAGTGCTGCACTGTCAGATGGTCAGTACTGAGGGAGTGCTGCACTGTCAGAGGGTCAGTACTGAGGGAGTGCTGCATTGTCAGAGGGTCAGTACTGAGGGAGTGCTACACTGTCAGAGGGTCAGTACTGAGGGAGTGCCGCACTGTCAGAGGGTCAGTACTGAGGGAGTGCCGCACTGTCAGAGGGTCAGTACTGAGGGAGTGCTGCACTGTCACAGGGTCAGTACTGAGGGAGTGCTGCACTGTCACAGGGTCAGTACTGAGGGAGTGCTGCACTGTCACAGGGTCAGTACTGAGGGAGTAACCGCACTGTCAGAGGGTCAGTACTGAGGGAGTGCCGCACTGTCACAGGGTCAGTACTGAGGGAGTGCTGCACTGTCACAGGGTCAGTACTGAGGGAGTGCTGCACTGTCAGAGGGTCAGTACTGAGGGAGTGCTGCACTGTCAGAGGGTCAGTACTGAGGGAGTGCTGCACTGTCACAGGGTCAGTACTGAGGGAGTGCTGCACTGTCAGAGGGTCAATACTGAGGGAGTGCTGCACTGTCACAGGGTCAGTACTGAGGGAGTGCTGCACTGTCAGAGGGTCAGTACTGAGGGAGTGCTGCACTGTCAGAGGGTCAGTACTGAGGGAGTGCTGCACTGTCACAGGGTCAGTACTGAGGGAGTGCCGCACTGTCACAGGGTCAGTACTGAGGGAGTGCTGTACTGTCAGAGGGTCAGTACTGAGGGAGTGCTGCACTGTCACAGGGTCAGTACTGAGGGAGTGCTGTACTGTCAGAGGGTCAGTACTGAGGGAATGCTGCACTGTCAGAGGGTCAGTACTGAGGGAGTGCTGCACTGTCAGAGGGTCAGTACTGAGGGAGTGCTGCACTGTCACAGGGTCAGTACTGAGGGAGTGCTGCACTGTCACAGGGTCAGTACTGAGGGAGTGCCGCACTGTCACAGGGTCAGTACTGAGGGAGTGCTGCACTGTCACAGGGTCAGTACTGAGGGGAGTGGTGTACTGTCACAGGGTCAGTACTGAGGGAGTGCTGCACTGTCAGAGGGTCAGTACTGAGGGAGTGCTGCACTGTCAGAGGGTCAGTACTGAGGGAGTGCTGTACTGTCAGAGGGTCAGTACTGAGGGAGTGCTGCACTGTCAGAGGGTCAATACTGAGGGAGTGCTGTACTGTCACAGGGTCAGTACTAAGGGAGTGCTGCACTGTCACAGGGTCAGTTCTGAGGGAGTGCTGCACTGTCAGAGGGTCAGTACTGAGGGAGTGCTGCACTGTCAGAGGGTCAGTACTGAGGGAGTGCTGTACTGTCAGAGGGTCAGCACTGAGGGAGTGCTGCACTGTCAGAGGGTCAGTACTGAGGGAGTGCTGCACTGTCAGAGGGTCAGTACTGAGGGAGTGCTGCACTGTCAGAGGGTCAGTACTGAGGGAGTGCTGTACTGTCACAGGGTCAGTACTAAGGGAGTGCTGTACTGTCAGAGGGTCAGTACTGAGGGAGTGCTGCACTGTCACAGGGTCAGTACTGAGGGAGTGCCGCACTGTCAGAGGGTCAGCACTGAGGGAGTGCTGTACTGTCACAGGGTCAGTACTGAGGGAGTGCTGTACTGTCACAGGGTCAGTACTGAGGGAGTGCTGCACTGTCACAGGGTCAGTACTGAGGGAGTGCTGTACTGTCAGAGGGTCAGTACTGAGGGAGTGCTGCACTGTCACAGGGTCAGTACTGAGGGAGTGCCGCACTGTCAGAGGGTCAGTACTGAGGGAGTGCTGTACTGTCAGAGGGTCAGTACTGAGGGAGTGCTGTACTGTCAGAGGGTCAGTACTGAGGGAGTGCTGCACTGTCACAGGGTCAGTACTGAGGGAGTGCCGCATTGTTAGAGGGTCAGTACTGAGGGAGTGCTGCACTGTCACAGGGTCAGTACTGAGGGAGTGCTGCACTGTCACAGGGTCAGTACTGAGGGAGTGCTGCACTGTCAGATGGTCAGTACTGAGGGAGTGCTGCATTGTCAGAGGGTCAGTACTGAGGGAGTGCTGCATTGTCAGAGGGTCAGTACTGAGGGAGTGCTGCACTGTCAGAGGGTCAGTACTGAGGGAGTGCTGCACTGTAAGAGGGTCAGTACTGAGGGAGTGCTGCACTGTCAGAGGGTCAGTACTGAGGGAGTGCTGCACTGTCAGAGGGTCAGTACTGAGGGGGTGCTGCACTGTCAGAGGGTCAGTACTGAGGGAGTGCTGCACTGTCAGAGGGTCAGTACTGAGGGAGTGCTGCATTATCAGAGGGTCAGTACTGAGGGAGTGCTGCACTGTCAGAGGGTCAGTACTGAGGGAGTGCTGCATTGTCAGCGGGTCAGTACTGAGGGAGTGCTGCACTGTCAGAGGGTCAGTACTGAGGGAGTGCTGCACTGTCAGAGGGTCAGTACTGAGGGAGTGCTGCACTGTCAGAGGGTCAGTACTGAGGGAGTGCTGCACTGTCAGAGGGTCAGTACTGAGGGAGAGCTGCACTGTCAGAGGGTCAGTACTGAGGGAGTGCTGCACTGTCAGAGGGTCAGTACTGAGGGAGTGCTGCACTGTCAGAGGGTCAGTACTGAGGGAGTGCTGCATTGTCAGAGGGTCATTACTGAGGGAATGCTGCTCTGTCAGATGGTCAGTACTGAGGGAGTGCTGCATTGTCAGAGAATCAGTACTGAGGGAGTGCTGCATTGTCAGAGGGTCAGTACTGAGGGAGTGCTGCATTGTTAGAGGGTCAGTACTGAGGGAGTGCTGCACTGTCACAGGGTCAGTACTGAGGGAGTGCTGCACTGTCAGATGGTCAGTACTGAGGGAGTGCTGCATTGTCAGAGAGTCAGTACTGAGGGAGTGCTGCATTGTCAGAGGGTCAGTACTGAGGGAGTGCTGCATTGTTAGAGGGTCAGTACTGAGGGAGTGCTGCACTGTCACAGGGTCAGTACTGAAGGAGTGCTGTACTGTCACAGGGTTAGTACTGAGGGAGTGCTGCACTGTCACAGGGTCAGTATTGAGGGAGTGCTGCACTGTCAGAGGGTCAGTACTGAGGGAGTGCTGCACTGTCAGAGGGTCAGTACTGAGGGAGTGCTGCACTGTCACAGGGTCAGTACCGAGGGAGTGCTGTACTGTCAGAGGGTCAGTACTGAGGGAATGCTGCACTGTCAGAGGGTCAGTACTGAGGGAGTGCTGCACTGTCAGGGGGTCAGTACTGAGGGAGTGCTGCATTGTCAGAGGGTCAGTACTGAGGGAATGCTGCATTGTCAGATGGTCAGTACTGAGGGAGTGCTGCACTGTCAGAGGGTCAGTACTGAGGGAGTGCTGCACTGTCAGAGGGTCAGTACTGAGGGAGTGCTGCATTGTCAGAGGCTCTGTACTGAGGGAATGCTGCATTGTCAGATGGTCAGTACTGAGGGAGTGCTGCACTGTCAGAGGGTCAGTACTGAGGGAGTGCTGCACTGTCAGAGGGTCAGTACTGAGGGAGTGCTGCATTGTCAGAGGGTCAGTACTGAGGGAGTGCTACACTGTCAGAGGGTCAGTACTGAGGGAGTGCCGCACTGTCAGAGGGTCAGTACTGAGGGAGTGCCGCACTGTCACAGGGTCAGTACTGAGGGAGTGCTGCACTGTCACAGGGTCAGTACTGAGGGAGTGCTGCACTGTCACAGGGTCAGTACTGAGGGAGTGCTGCACTGTCACAGGGTCAGTACTGAGGGAGTAACCGCACTGTCAGAGGGTCAGTACTGAGGGAGTGCCGCACTGTCACAGGGTCAGTACTGAGGGAGTGCTGCACTGTCACAGGGTCAGTACTGAGGGAGTGCTGCACTGTCAGAGGGTCAGTACTGAGGGAGTGCTGCACTGTCAGAGGGTCAGTACTGAGGGAGTGCTGCACTGTCACAGGGTCAGTACTGAGGGAGTGCTGCACTGTCAGAGGGTCAATACTGAGGGAGTGCTGCACTGTCACAGGGTCAGTACTGAGGGAGTGCTGCACTGTCAGAGGGTCAGTACTGAGGGAGTGCTGCACTGTCAGAGGGTCAGTACTGAGGGAGTGCTGCACTGTCACAGGGTCAGTACTGAGGGAGTGCCGCACTGTCACAGGGTCAGTACTGAGGGAGTGCTGTACTGTCAGAGGGTCAGTACTGAGGGAGTGCTGCACTGTCACAGGGTCAGTACTGAGGGAGTGCTGTACTGTCAGAGGGTCAGTACTGAGGGAATGCTGCACTGTCAGAGGGTCAGTACTGAGGGAGTGCTGCACTGTCAGAGGGTCAGTACTGAGGGAGTGCTGCACTGTCACAGGGTCAGTACTGAGGGAGTGCTGCACTGTCACAGGGTCAGTACTGAGGGAGTGCCGCACTGTCACAGGGTCAGTACTGAGGGAGTGCTGCACTGTCACAGGGTCAGTACTGAGGGAGTGGTGTACTGTCACAGGGTCAGTACTGAGGGAGTGCTGCACTGTCAGAGGGTCAGTACTGAGGGAGTGCTGCACTGTCAGAGGGTCAGTACTGAGGGAGTGCTGTACTGTCAGAGGGTCAGTACTGAGGGAGTGCTGCACTGTCAGAGGGTCAATACTGAGGGAGTGCTGTACTGTCACAGGGTCAGTACTAAGGGAGTGCTGCACTGTCACAGGGTCAGTTCTGAGGGAGTGCTGCACTGTCAGAGGGTCAGTACTGAGGGAGTGCTGCACTGTCAGAGGGTCAGTACTGAGGGAGTGCTGTACTGTCAGAGGGTCAGCACTGAGGGAGTGCTGCACTGTCAGAGGGTCAGTACTGACGGAGTGCTGCACTGTCAGAGGGTCAGTACTGAGGGAGTGCTGCACTGTCAGAGGGTCAGTACTGAGGGAGTGCTGTACTGTCACAGGGTCAGTACTAAGGGAGTGCTGTACTGTCAGAGGGTCAGTACTGAGGGAGTGCTGCACTGTCACAGGGTCAGTACTGAGGGAGTGCCGCACTGTCAGAGGGTCAGCACTGAGGGAGTGCTGTACTGTCACAGGGTCAGTACTGAGGGAGTGCTGTACTGTCACAGGGTCAGTACTGAGGGAGTGCTGCACTGTCACAGGGTCAGTACTGAGGGAGTGCTGTACTGTCAGAGGGTCAGTACTGAGGGAGTGCTGCACTGTCACAGGGTCAGTACTGAGGGAGTGCCGCACTGTCAGAGGGTCAGTACTGAGGGAGTGCTGTACTGTCAGAGGGTCAGTACTGAGGGAGTGCTGTACTGTCAGAGGGTCAGTACTGAGGGAGTGCTGCACTGTCACAGGGTCAGTACTGAGGGAGTGCCGCATTGTTAGAGGGTCAGTACTGAGGGAGTGCTGCACTGTCACAGGGTCAGTACTGAGGGAGTGCTGCACTGTCACAGGGTCAGTACTGAGGGAGTGCTGCACTGTCAGATGGTCAGTACTGAGGGAGTGCTGCATTGTCAGAGGGTCAGTACTGAGGGAGTGCTGCATTGTCAGAGGGTCAGTACTGAGGGAGTGCTGCACTGTCAGAGGGTCAGTACTGAGGGAGTGCTGCACTGTAAGAGGGTCAGTACTGAGGGAGTGCTGCACTGTCAGAGGGTCAGTACTGAGGGAGTGCTGCACTGTCAGAGGGTCAGTACTGAGGGGGTGCTGCACTGTCAGAGGGTCAGTACTGAGGGAGTGCTGCACTGTCAGAGGGTCAGTACTGAGGGAGTGCTGCATTATCAGAGGGTCAGTACTGAGGGAGTGCTGCACTGTCAGAGGGTCAGTACTGAGGGAGTGCTGCATTGTCAGAGGGTCAGTACTGAGGGAGTGCTGCACTGTCAGAGGGTCAGTACTGAGGGAGTGCTGCACTGTCAGAGGGTCAGTACTGAGGGAGTGCTGCACTGTCAGAGGGTCAGTACTGAGGGAGTGCTGCACTGTCAGAGGGTCAGTACTGAGGGAGAGCTGCACTGTCAGAGGGTCAGTACTGAGGGAGTGCTGCACTGTCAGAGGGTCAGTACTGAGGGAGTGCTGCACTGTGAGAGGGTCAGTACTGAGGGAGTGCTGCATTGTCAGAGGGTCATTACTGAGGGAATGCTGCTCTGTCAGATGGTCAGTACTGAGGGAGTGCTGCATTGTCAGAGAATCAGTACTGAGGGAGTGCTGCATTGTCAGAGGGTCAGTACTGAGGGAGTGCTGCATTGTTAGAGGGTCAGTACTGAGGGAGTGCTGCACTGTCACAGGGTCAGTACTGAGGGAGTGCTGCACTGTCAGATGGTCAGTACTGAGGGAGTGCTGCATTGTCAGAGAGTCAGTACTGAGGGAGTGCTGCATTGTCAGAGGGTCAGTACTGAGGGAGTGCTGCATTGTTAGAGGGTCAGTACTGAGGGAGTGCTGCACTGTCACAGGGTCAGTACTGAAGGAGTGCTGTACTGTCACAGGGTTAGTACTGAGGGAGTGCTGCACTGTCACAGGGTCAGTATTGAGGGAGTGCTGCACTGTCAGAGGGTCAGTACTGAGGGAGTGCTGCACTGTCAGAGGGTCAGTACTGAGGGAGTGCTGCATTGTCACAGGGTCAGTATTGAGGGAGTGCTGCACTGTCAGAGGGTCAGTACTGAGGGAGTGCTGCACTGTCAGAGGGTCAGTACTGAGGGAGTGCTGCACTGTCACAGGGTCAGTACTGAGGGAGTGCTGCACTGTCACAGGGTCAGTACCGAGGGAGTGCTGTACTGTCAGAGGGTCAGTACTGAGGGAATGCTGCACTGTCAGAGGGTCAGTACTGAGGGAGTGCTGCACTGTCAGGGGGTCAGTACTGAGGGAGTGCTGCATTGTCAGAGGGTCAGTACTGAGGGAATGCTGCATTGTCAGATGGTCAGTACTGAGGGAGTGCTGCACTGTCAGAGGGTCAGTACTGAGGGAGTGCTGCACTGTCAGAGGGTCAGTACTGAGGGAGTGCTGCATTGTCAGAGGCTCTGTACTGAGGGAATGCTGCATTGTCAGATGGTCAGTACTGAGGGAGTGCTGCACTGTCAGAGGGTCAGTACTGAGGGAGTGCTGCACTGTCAGAGGGTCAGTACTGAGGGTGTGCTGCACTGTCAGAGGGTCAGTACTGAGGGAGTGCTGCACTGTCAGATGGTCAGTACTGAGGGAGTGCTGCATTGTCAGAGGGTCAGTACTCAGGGAGTGCTGCACTGTCAGATGGTCAGTACTGAGGGAGTGCTGCATTGACAGAGGGTCAGTACTGAGGGAGTGCTGCATTGTCAGAGGGTCAGTACTGAGGGAGTGCTGCATTGTCAGAGGGTCAGTACTGAGGGAGTGCTGCACTGTCAGAGGTTCAGTACTGAGGGAGTGCTGCACTGTCACAGGGTCAGTACTGAGGGAGTGCTGCATTGTCAGAGGGTCAGTACTGAGGGAGTGCTGCATTGTCAGAGGGTCAGTACTGAGGGAGTGCTGCACTGTCACAGGGTCAGTACTGAGGGAGTGCTGCACTGTCAGAGGGTCAGTACTGAGGGAGTGCTGCACTGTCAGAGGGTCAGTACTGAGGGAGTGCTGCATTGTCAGAGGGTCAGTACTGAGGGAGTGCTGCACTGTCACAGGGTCAGTACTGAGGGAGTGCTGCATTGACAGAGGGAATAGATTCCAGATTTGTTAAATGACGGCCTCTTGCAGCTGGGTGTAAGAGACCCCAAGTCACTATTCTGAAGAAAAGCAGGGTTATTTGCTCCAGTCTTTTAACAGTATTTTGTCCCTCATCCAACATCTCTCAAGAGGATCCCATCATTGCTGTTTGCGGGCGCTTGCTGTACACAAATTGACTGCCACCGTTTCTCTAGGACACACTGAGTACCGTTCATAAATAGTTCATTAGATGTGAAGCTTTTTGAGGATGTCCTAAGGCAGTGAGAGGTTCTATATAAATGCAAGTTCTTTCTATGTGAAGCTTTTTGAGGATGTCCTAAGGCAGTGAGAAGTTCTATATAAATGCAAGTTCTTTCTATCAGCCAACCTATTGTAAAATAGAAACCTGGGGTCTTCACTACTGTTTAATTCTCATCTCTCGGAGAAATCTCTCCTCCAATTCTGCCCTCTTGAATATCCATGATGCCGGCGTTAGAATAGCTCCAGGTTTAATCACTCCATTACCTTCAGCTGCCTGAGCTTTATACTCTGAAATCTCCTCCTCACCTCTCTCTGTCTCATCCTTTAGAAAGCTACATCTTTGACTAAGTTTTAATCTGTCTGTGTTATTATCTCCTTATGTGGCTGTGTGTCAAATTGTGCCTGATAATCACTCCTGGAAATGCCTTGGGATATGTTAATGACATTAAAGGTGCTAATTAAATGTAAGTTGTTTTTGGGTGACACAGGATGCATTCACCCACTCAGCTACCTTGGGGGAGTTATTGTCAGCTCAACAGACAGAGACATACGACATAGAGGTGAACTCAGAATTAACCCATGGGCTACAAGCCAACAAGTAGCAAGAGGGAGGCACACATTTGGTTTGTCTTTCTATATCGTCTGATTCGGAATCCTCAATGTTTCACTGGGTGGGGACAACTTGCACTGTGACAACCTCTAGAGACACAAGGTGTCTAACTGAGCCAGCCTGCTATGCTGAGAATGATCTCTACACCTGAATTGGGAGGGCCTGAGGTGCACCCAATGTCAGGCATTAACTCACAGTCTGGGTCATTTGAATGTTCCTTCTGGCTTCACACACAGGAAGAAGGACTTCCTACTGTGTTTACCCACTCCAACGCTGGCATCTCCACATTCACACACACGCTCAGTAATAGTATTTAAATCTCATGTACTTAATAGGCTGTGCACACAGTGAGCACGTGACAACACAAGGCCCTTAGACACAACTGTCAGTCTGAACTGATGTCCGACATGGCAGGAGTTTGGATTGTTGCAACTCATTTCAGTGTCCCTGAGGAAAGCTAGCGAGGAGGTTTAGGGGGTGGGGGGGGGGTGGGTGGGTGGAACGGACAGTTCTAGATGCTGGTCACAATCCAGGGAGATCCTTGAAAACCGGACACATCTGGTTCTCACTTGCCGGCAGCTGGGGTTCAGCCCTGATGCCTCATGTAGTGGAATATCTAATCAATATCTATCATGATTCAGAGTTTGGAATTTTCCTGTCCCGCCCTCCATAGGAATAGTAGTGGATGGGACACAGACCATTCAAATGTTCATTGACCTCAGATGGGATTTTCTGGCCTTTGGGGCAAGCATGGTCAAAAAATCCCTCCCACTGTGTAGAATGGCTACATAGATACTCAAGAAACATTGCAGACTGATACAATAGATTCCTCAGTAAGCAGTCAATGCCTTCAGAGGAACCTGAATCACTACTGAACAAAGAGGAGACAGCTCAGATTGACAGAGGCCTGTTGTGTGTGTTCTAATATCCTTAGACACTGGGAGGAAGTCTCAAATTTTACCCTGCAGTTCAAACCAGAGTATGAGATGTCCCTCGCAATCATTCCTTAAACTGATCCTCAGCAACTGGATCAAACTGGATCATGCTGGTTCACATTGGATCACACTGGATGGTTTGTGATGGTGCCAAGCTAAAATTGCTAGACTCCGCAGGCCAGATTTCCTAGCACCGTGGAGACGGGTTAGAGGTGGGGAGGCCAGGAAAATAGTGCGGAGCTGTGTCAGGATGTCTCCCGGACACATTCCTGCTTCAGTAGGGGGCATGAGTATGGTTGGTGGCATTACGGCAAATAGGATCCAGGTGAAGGCTGGGATGAAGGCACTTTATCTGAATGCACGAAGCATTCGGAATAAAGTGGATGAGCTGGTGGTGCAGATCGACACAAATGGACATGATCTGGTGGCCATTACAGAGACGTGGCTGCAAGGTGACAGGGACTGGGAGCTGAATGTCCAGGGGTATCAAGTGTTTAGGAAGGATAGGCAGGAGGGAAAAGGGGGGGGCGTAGCTCTGCTGATTAAGGATAGCATCACGGTGGTAGCAAGGGATGATATTGGAGCCAAGGAGCAGAACGTGGAATCGTTGTGGGTGGAGATTAGGAACAGCAAAGGGAGGAAGACGCTAGTGGGTGTCGTCTATAAGCCCCCAAATAATGATCTGGAGGTGGGGTGGGCTGTTAACGCGCAAATAAGTGCGGTGTGCAGGAATGGGATGGCCGTAGTTATGGGGAATTTCAATCTGCATATTGATTGGTCGACCCATGTTGGACGCGGTGGGCTCGCGGAGGAGTTCTTGGAATGCTGCCGGGATAATTTCCTTGAACAGTGCGTGTTGGAGCCGACGAGGGAGAGAGCGATCTTGGATCTCGTGCTATGTAATGAGGCGGGTAGAATTAGGGACCTTGCGGTGAAGGATCCTCTTGGGGAGAGTGATCATTGTATGGTGGAGTTTCTGGTGCAGATGGAGGAGGAGAAAGTGGGTTCCCAGACACGCGTCCTTTGTTTGAATAGAGGGGAGTACGGTAGATGAGAGAAGAATTGGCGAATGTGGACTGGGGGAGCACGTTGGAAGGTAGGTCTGCTGAGGAGCAGTGGAGGATCTTTAAGGAGAGCTTTCTTGGTGCTCA
Organism: Prionace glauca; assembly: GCA_037974335.1. Taxonomy (NCBI): domain Eukaryota; kingdom Metazoa; phylum Chordata; class Chondrichthyes; order Carcharhiniformes; family Carcharhinidae; genus Prionace; species Prionace glauca. Next base: position 23,789,226 of record CM075738.1, on the reverse strand, counting down.
GCGGAAATTTATTCCGATGGTCAAAAAGGACAGTAGAAGGAGAGGTAATAAGCCGTGGATAACGAAGGAGGTGAAGGAAAGTGTTAAATTAAAAGCGGAGGAATTTGGAGTAGCAAAGAGTAGTGGGCGAGAAGAGGATTGGGAGAGGTTTAAATGTCAACAAAGAAGTTGATAAAGAAGGGTAGGAGAAACTATGAAGCTGGGCTAGCACTTAATATAAAAAAGGATAGCAACATAAATATATAAAAAGGAAGAGGCTGGCTAGGGTGAACGTTGGTCCCTTAGAGGATGAGAAAGGGGACCTAGTGGTAGAGGATGGGGATATGGCTAAGGTATTGAATAACTTTTTTGTTTCTGTCTTCACGGAGGAGGACGTGAATAATTTGCCGGGTATTAGTGATGGAAAGGTGGTAGGACTGGAGGGTCTTAATGACATTACTGTTACTAGAGAGGCGGTGCTCGGCAGACTGGAGGGGCTGATTGTGGACAGGTCCCCAGGACCGGATGGAATGCATCCGAGGGTTCTGAAAGAAATGGCGGAGGTGATAGTGGATGCATTGGTGGTTATTTTCCAGACGTCGCTGGATTCTGGGGAAGTGCCAGAGGATTGGAAAACGGCTAATGTTACACCATTGTTTAAGAAGGGTGCCAGGCAAAAGGCGGGGAATTATAGGCTGGTTAGTTTAACGTCTGTGGTAGATAAAATGTTAGAATCCGTCATTAAGGAGGAAATTGCGAGGCATCTTGAAGGGAATTGCTTGATAGAGCAGACGCAACACGGTTTCATTAAAGGGAAGTCGTGTCTGACAAATTTACTGGAGTTCTATGAGGATGTGTCTAGGGTGGTGGATAGAGGAGAGCCGGTGGATGTGGTCTTTCTGGATTTTCAGAAGGCGTTTGACAAGGTACCTCACAAGAGGTTATTGAAGAAGATCGAGGGACATGGAGTTGGGGGTAGGGTGTTAGCATGGATAGAGGATTGGTTGTCAAATAGGAGGCAGAGAGTCGGGGTCAACGGGTGCTATTCGGATTGGCGGGTGGTGACTAGTGGAGTGCCCCAGGGATCGGTGCTGGGGCCTCAGCTATTTACCATTTATATAGATGATCTGGAGGAGGGAACCGAGTGTAGGGTGTCGAAATTTGCTGATGACACCAAGATTGGGGGAACGGCAAATTGTGTGGAGGGTGTGGAGAGTCTGCAGAAGGATCTAGATAGGCTGGGCGAATGGGCCAGGAAATGGCAAATGGAATTTAATGTTGGCAAGTGTGAGGTGGTCCACTTTGGTAGGAATAATGGTAGGAAGGGCTATTACTTACGTGGCGAAAAACTGCAGCAGGCGATGGTGCAGAGGGACCTCGGGGTCCTTGTGCCTGAGTCGCAAAAATCCAGCTTGCAGGTGCAGCAGGTGGTCAGGAAGGCGAATGGGATGCTGGCCTTCATCACGAGGGGGATTGAATATAAAAGTAGGGAGGTCTTGCTGCGGCTGTATAGGGCATTGGTGAGGCCGCAGCTGGAGTACTGTGTGCAGTTTTGGGCGCCGCACCTGCGCAAAGATATTTTGGCCCTGGAGGGAGTGCAGAGGAGGTTTACTAGGCTGATACCGGAGTTGAGGGGGTTGAGCTATGAGGAGAGGCTGAATAAACTGGGCTTGTACTCGTTAGAGTCTAGAAGAATGAGGGGAGATCTCATTGAGACGTATAAGATGATGAATGGGATGGATAGGATAGAGGTGGAGAGACTCTTCCCGATCAAAAAAGACAGTAGGACTAGGGGGCACAGCCTCAAGATAAAGGGGGGGGGGCGGTTTAGAATGGAGTTGAGGAGGAACTTCTTCACTCAAAGGGTGGTGAATCTCTGGAATTCTCTGCCCGTTGAAGTGGTGGAGGCTGCCTCGCTAAATATTTTTAAGAAACGGGTTGATGGGTTTTTGATAAGAGAAGGGATTAAGGGTTATGGGGAGAGGGCGGGAAGGTGGAACTGAGTCACGACAGATCAGCCATGATCTTATTGAATGGCGGGGCAGGCTCGAAGGGCCAGATGGCCTACTCCTGCTCCTATTTCTTATGTTCTTATGTTCTTAAGTTGCTCACTCCATGGCAGGGGGTGGTAGCCAGTTAGTCAAACCAAGGCTCCATTTAGGGGCAATGTTGTGCCAACAGTGGTATTTCAGTGATGTTCAAACTTCCTCCATTTTATATGGAGACTGTCAACTCAATCAGGGCAACCTCCTGGTGGCAGAGCAGGTAATTTCCAGTGGCAGTCTAGGTGATAACTGGAGCCAGAGGCTGCAGTCCCATCATTGAATAGTCTCACCCACCAACCCGATGGCAGGATCGGATTTGTGCCTCTTTAATTCTAACTTCAATGCAGGCATCCTCAGGCACCTCCATATTGGAACACCCCCCCCCGCCGCCCCATACTCACCTACCTGCCCACCTACCCTAATGAGGTGGCCAACCTGACATCACTGCAGGCCCTCCAAATGGGCCACATTGAAAGCCTACCCGCTGCTCTTAATGGTGATCCTGCAGATGGTTGATTAGGAGGCTGTATTCCAGAAGGTTGTAACATAAGAACATAAGAAATAGGAGCAGGAGTAGGCCATCCAGCCCTTCGAGTCTGCCCCGAAATTCAATAAGATCATGGCTGATCTGTCGCGGCTCAGTTCCACATTCCCGCCCTCTCCCCATAACCCTTAATCCCTTCTCTTATCAAAAACCCATCAACCTGCGTCTTAAAAATATTTAGCGAGGCAGCCTCCACCACTTCAACGGGCAGAGAATTCCAGAGATTCACCACCCTTTGAGTGAAGAAGTTCCTCCTCAACTCTGTTCTAAACCGCCCCCCCCCCCCCCTTTATCTTGAGGCTGTGCCCCCTCGTCCTACTGTCTTTTTTGAGCAGGAAGAGTCTCTCCACCTCTATCCTATCCATCCCATTCATCATCTTATATGTCTCAATGAGATCTCCCCTCATTCTTCTAAACTCTAACGAGTACAAGCCCAGTTTATTCAGCCTCTCCTCATAGCTCAACCCCCTCAACTCCGGTATCAGCCTAGTAAACCTCCTCTGCACTCCCTCCAAGGCCAAAATATCTTTGCGCAGGTGCGGCGCCCAAAACTGCACACAGTACTCCAGCTGTGGCCTCACCAATGCCCTATACAGCTGCAGCAAGACCTCCGTACTTTTATATTCAATCCCCCTCGCTATGAAGGCCAGCATCCCATTTGCCTTCCTGACCACCTGCTGCACCTGCAGGCTGGGTTTTTGCGACTCATGCACAAGGACCCCGAGGTCCCTCTGCACCATCGCTTGCTGCAGTTTTTCGCCATGTAAGTAATAGTCCTTCCTACCATTCTTCCTACCAAAGTGGACCACCTCACACTTGCCAACATTAAATTCCATTTGCCATTTCAAAGAACAAAGAACAAAGAACAACCCAACACGGAAACAGGCCCTTCGGCCCAACGAGCCCGTGCCGCCGCATCACCCCACACCTATTCTACCCTGCGTGTCTACGAATAGAACCCCCGACTTAGCCAGATTCAGGGGAGAATAGTGTCAATTTGGTAAAAACCGATTAGCCTAAGAGCACATCTTTGGGGTGTGGGAGGAAACCGGAGCGCCCGGAGGAAACCCACGCAACCACAGGGAGAATGCGCAAACTCCCACAGACACAGGCCCAAATCCATGTGCCTGCACAGCCAGCAGTGCTAGTCACCGAGCAGTTGCGGCGCCCGTCTACCGGTCCAGGATCAAGCACACACACCGACACGAAGTACTAGGCCACTCCCGGAACCTCCAAGAGCAGCCCAGGCACGACCCACCGTGTGAATGCCCCTCGTTTGACAACGAGGTGGACCTCCACCTGTGGAATAAAAGACAAAAATGTTAATCAAAAGCCTGCCTTTCCGGTGTCTCCTGAGGTTCTAACCCTTATTTAATATCCCCTACCATAACCCTCCATCCTCGTTTCACTCATGTGTCTATCTAACAACCTTAAACGAGTCCAACGTTCCCGCCTCCACCACCCTACTCGGTAGCGCGTTCCAGACCCCTACAACTCTCTGCGTAAAGAACCTTCCTCTCATATCCAGATTATATCTCTCCCCCCTCACCCTTAAATCATGTCCTCTTGTATTTGTAACCAATCTAGGGAGCAGTCTCTCACTATTGACTCTGTCAATTTCCTGGCCCATTCGCCCAGCCTATCTAGATCCTTCTGCAGACTCTCCACACCCTCCGCACAATTTGCCGTTCCCCCAATCTTGGTGTCATCAGCAAATTTCGACACCGTGCACTCGGTTCCCTCCTGGGTATGCCCATTCCACCCTTCCTCCTCCACCATGGTCCTGACAGCCACCAGAAAATGCAACCTCAGAATCCGCTGCCAATTCCAGATTAAAGCTGCAACTCAATTTACAACTCCACAAACAGCAATAGGGAAGGCAAATAAACTCTGACTACAACAGGAGATAGACAGGGATGCTCACTCAGATCTGATTACAAAATGAAAATGTGATAAGAAGAATTATCTCCTCACGGGATCTTACCTGCCTCTCACAAAGCCTGGCAGCTGTACTGCACGCTGATCAGAGAGGGCAACAATTGTCTGCGTTACTGGAGATGGAGCAGAGAAAGAGTGGGAGTCAGAGACAGAAACATAGACAGTATCGATAATGACTTATTCTAAGGTGCTTTTAATGTGGTAAAATTCCCCAGGAGTTTGTCAGAAACATTATCAGAAATAAATTGACATCAAGCCAATGAACAGATGTTAGGATCGGTGACCAAATGTTTGGCCAAACAGGTAGATTTTAATAATAAAAGCAAATTACTGTGGATGCTGGAATCTGAAACAAAAACAGAAAATGCTGGAAAATCTCAGCAGTTCTGACAGCCTCTGTGGAGGGGGAACAGAACCAATGTCTGGAGTCTGGATGACCCTTCATCAGAGCTAAAATGTTGGCTCTGTTCTCTCTCAACAGATGCTATCAGACCTGCTGAGATTTTCCAGCAGGTAGATCTTAAAGAAGGTTTTAATCGAGGAGAATTAGAGAGAGGTAGAGAAGAGGAATTCCAGCACCAAGGGCCCAGGGAGCAGGAGATATGGTTACCAATGGATGGGGCATGAGATTGGCAATGCTCAAGAGGCTGGAGTTAGAGGAACCCAAGTAGAGATTCCAGAGGGTTATAGGGCCAGAGAAGGTCCAACACCACCTGACTGGAATGTCATTATCCCAGCATTTATACACTGAGAGCATGGCTGAACAACTGTTTTATCTTGTAGACCCTACAGAAAAGAGTACAATGCAGCCATATCCAATCACTAGTTGGCACTAATTAATGCATTCTCAGTTCACCGATAGCACACACCTTCAAAAGACATTTGCAAAATATGGCTCAGCCTGGGGAGTTCCTGAAGTGTCTAACATTAAGAGATGCAGACACATGTTTAACTGTAATAGGGTGGATTCTCCAACCTCGCCCCTGGCTGGGATTTTCCAGTCCCGCTGTGGTGAACAGAGATTTGGCTGAGCGCCAAATTCTCCATCCTCGCTGGCAGCGGTGGCGGGGTGTGAGGGGCTGGAGAATTGTGGTCTTAGGGTGCAGAGGAACAGAAAGCTTTTAGTCAAACAACATGTTATGAGGCGATGGAATGAGTGGATGGAGGAGACAGAAATCAAGTCAACATTTATGGTGAGGTTAGATAGGTGGTTAAAAGGAAATGGGGAAGAGAAGGAATGGGACCTGAGTGGACACATGAGATTAGGACTCCTGATTGTGCGGAAGATAACCACCAAACAAGGACTATTTGAACTGGATGGCCTGTTTCCATAGAGTAATTTCTATGTAAGATAAAAAGGAAGAGAAAAATGAAAGACTTGCAAATATATAGTGCCTTTCACAACAACAGAATTTGCAAACTCTTTACAGTCAATGAAGTAGTTTTGAAGTATCTTTACTATTGTAATGTAGGAAACATGACACACAATTTACATGCAGCAAAATCCCACAAACAGTAATGTGACCATCTGTTCTCGACATGTTACTTGAGGGATAAATATTGTCGAGGGCACTGGGGAATAATTCCTCTGCCCCTCTTCTACAGAAGAGTGCTGTGGGATCTTCCATGGCCACCTGTGAGGACAACTCGTGTCTCCGTTTAATACCTCATCTGAAAGACAGAACTTCTAATGGTGCAGCATTCCCTCAATTCTTCCTGTCCCTTCTTCTTCTGTTGCTCATAAAGAGTTTCCCATTGTCAACTTCAATAATATGATCAGGGGAAAGAGTACATGGGATGCTTTCCATTGCCTTCCTCAGGTGTGCTGAATAAAACACAGGTTTTCTTTCTGAAGGACCCTTCCCCTGAAAGCAGTCCTCTACGTTCTCACTCTTCTGCCAGCATACCCAAAACTGTGCGCGTTCTGGGTGGTACAGTGGCACGGTAATAGTACTGCTGTCTCACAGGGACCTGGGTCAACTCCAACCCTGGATGATTGTCTGTTTGCATATTCTCCCCGGGTCTGTGTGGGTTTCCACCGGTCTCTCCCACACTCCAAAGATGTGTAGGTTAGGTTGATTGGCTGTGCTAAATCGCCGCGTAGTGTCAGGGGGATTAATAGGGTAAATACATGGGGTTAATGGGATAGGGCCTGGGTAGGCTTGTTGTCTGTGCAGGCTCGATGGGACGAATGGTCTCCTCCTGCACTGCAGGGATTCGGTTCTATTCTGCCATTGGCTATGTTTCTTAACTCTGAGCATGGGAGCTTTATCTGGGCCTAACCTCGGCCAGCTGGTAAAAGGGAAGGGAAGACCACTCCTGGGGGTCTCATATCACCCTGGGGTGTCAGCCTTGAGTTTTGACTCTGGCCAGTGCCTGAGCCCCTAACCTTCTGACCCAGAAGGATAAGTACCACCCTCTGAATCATGGCTGGCATCACATCATGTAAGAGGCTCCAAATACGAGTGTTTTTAGGAAAAGTACAACACCCTAGGAATGAGTGTTCCAGCAACCGTGGCATAGAAGTAAGCCCAATAAAGCACCACTCAGAAAGCAGCTGAGCCAAAGCCGGTGAAATGAGTTCAGAAGCTACCAGCTGGCATCATTCCATAGCCACTGCTTTAATCGCTGGATGAAGATTGCTTTTGAGTGTGAGTCAGTGAAGTTAGCCTTTCTTGGACCCAGGCTTTTTAAAATTAGATTCCCTGTGATATGTCTTAAACACTTAATGATCATGAGGGGCAGAAGATCACAGAAGCTAACAAAAATCGGAAAGAACTTCTTCAGGCAGAAGGCTAAATGTGTGGAACTATCTCGCAGAATATACACACATGAAAACGAAGATGGTTTAAGATCAACCAGTGCACCCTACAGTAAAAGGTTCACACTCCGCTGGACTGCGTCTTCACTTGGGGGATACGAGCTTCATTGGGAATGTAGCTTGCCATAGCTATCCCCGCATCAGAGAACACAGGAACCCACAGACAAGAGAAGACCAATGCCTGGCTAGTTTGTTGGCTACCATCCTGGCAATCACATGACTCTCTTCCAACCAGGTGTTTTCCCATTCCTTCCCTTTCCCCTTTTATTGTTGAGGAATGTCTTGTCACTGTTACAATGTAGGAAACTCAGCAGCCAATTCCTGCACAGCAAACTCCCCGAAGCAGCAGTGATGATGACAGACTGTCTCTTGCAGTCACTGCAGTGTTAGGGATGATGGTGACTGGAGAGGACTCACTTGTCTTTCTTTGAAACAGCAGCCACGGGATTATTTCTGACTTCCTGACAGGGCAGACGGGACCTCAGTTGGCACTTCTGACAGTGAATCGCTCCGTCAGTACTGCGCCAGGCACATCGAGCCTGTGTGCTCAAGTGTCTGAAGTGGGACTTTGAACCCACGACCTCCGGAACAAGAGACAAGACTACAACCAACTAAGGCCGCCACCTTAATAAGCCACTCGTATCAGGAGCCACTTTGCAGGCACACGACCCTATGCAATAGGCAGTACCTTCATGATAAATCAACATTGCCTGATGTTTGATATCTAATTATTGATGAGACATCAGTCAACTGATAAGCAGGAAGAGTGTGTGTTAAATCATTCATTTACTGCTAATTAGCTCAGAAACAACGCTGTGAAACTAAAGGCTGGATCACTTGGTGTATTTAAGTCCTACATCACTGTCAACCTCAATCCTTCCTTTGTTCAGGTTTCCTCAAATACAAAACTGTGCTCTCTGTCCCTGACAATAATAGTTACAAGAAAGAAAGTACTTTCAACTAATAACAATCATCTAGCAGATGTTTAGACCTGCATTACAGCAGAGGCTGCCCATCAATGTACTCCATTGTTGGGGTGGCACAGAGGTTAGCACTGCTGCCTCATCAGTGCCAAGGACCCAAGTTTGATTCCCTGCTTGGTCACTGTCTGTGCGGCGTTTGCATGTTCTCCCTGTGTCTGTGTGGGCTTCCTCTGGGTGCTCTGGATTTCCTCCCATAGTCTGAAAGACATGCTGGTTAGGTGCATTGGCCATGCTAAATTCTCCCTTAGTGTACCCGAACAGGTGCTGGAGTGTGTCAACTAGGGGATTTTCACAGTAACTTCTTTGCAGTGTTAATGTAAACCTATTTGTGACTAATTAAAAAACACAATGCGCTCTTGGACACTCTGAGATCCATGTCTTTCATTCGTATTGTGACATTTCATTTGTTTGGAATCTCAGTGCAGAGCCGAGCTCTGGACATTGAGTTTCTCTCAGGACATCCTCCAAGTTTGAAAACAAGCAGCGAGGGAGAAACGGGTGAAGTGACAGCATGCTTGGGTTAGAAAAGCCTGAAGGGCTAGTCCTCCTGACACTAAGGGGAATTTAGCATGGCCAATCCACCTAACCCACACATCTTTGGAGTGTGGAAGGAAACTGGAGCACCTGGAGAAAACCCACACAGACACGGGGAGAACATGCAGACAGTCACCCAAAGCTGGAATTGAACCCAGGTCCCTGGTGCTGTGAGGTAGCAGTGCGAACTGCTATGCTACCGTGCCACATGGGGTTACAGGGCTAGGGTGGGGGAAGAATAAAAGACTTATATTTATATAGCACCTTCCACAGCCTTAGGACACCCTGCTGCACTCTCCAGCCAATACATGGCTGTACGTAGAGGGACGGGAGAAGGGAAAACTATCAGAGTGGAGGGAAGGTCTACAATGAATAAAGGAGTTAGATGTACTGAATCTCAACTTCAGCCTTGGCTCAGTAAGGATATCGGCCTCTGAGGCTGTGGGTTTAAATCCCACTCCAAAATTCCGAGCACAAGATCAAGGCTGATGGGTTGCGTGTAGTACAAAGGGAATGCAGCAGTGTTGGTAGGTGCTGTCTTTCAGTAAGATATTAAAGAGAGGTCCTGGCTGCTTTCTAAGATCTCATAGAATCCCTTGAGTGCAGAAGAGGCCATTCGGCCCATCAAACTCACACCGACCCTGGTGCAGAGTAATTTACCCAGGCCCCATCATCTCCCTGATAACTCCATGCATTTACCATGGCTAATCTCTTCTAACCTACATATCTTTGGGCAATTTAGCATGGGCAATCCACCTAACCTGCACATCTTTGGAGTGTGGGAGGAAACCAGAACACCCAGAGGAAACCCATGCAGGCACGGAGAGAATGTGCAAACTCCACACAGTCACCCAAGTTCAGAATTGAACCTGGGTCCGTGGTGCTGTGAGGTGGCAATGCTAACCACTGAGCCACCGTGTTACCTTCATGGCATTATTTTGAAGAAGAGCAGGGGAGTTCTTCCTGGTCAATATTTACCCGTCAACCAACATCACTAAATAGATTAGCTGGTCATTTCTGTTTGTGAGAGCTGGCTTTATATAGCAGTTGCCACAGTGACCACACTTCGAAATGTACTTTATTGTCTGGAGAGTGCACCAGGATGTCCTAAGGCTACAAAAGGTGCTACATAAATGTAAGCCTTTTATCCTCCCCCACCCTATCCCTGTAACCCCATGTGGCATGGTGGCACAGTGGTTAACACTGCTGCCTCATAGTGCCAGGGACCTGGGTTCAATTCCGGCTTTGGGTGACTGTCTGCATGTTCTCCCCGTGTCTAATTGGGTTTCCTCTGGGTGCTCCAGTTTCCTCCCACCGTCCAAAGATGTGTAGGTTAGGTGGATTGGCTATGCTAAACTGTCCCTTAGTCTCGGGGGCCTAGCTGGGTTAAATGCATGAGAATATGGGGATAAGGCCTGTATGGGACTGTGGTCGGTGCAGACTTGATGGGCTGAGTGGCCTCTTTCTGCACTGTAGGGGTTCTATGATTCTATAGTGAGCAATCAGAGAGACTGTGGGATGCTGTACTTTGGACCATAGAAAGAACAAGGGAGCAATGATCCAGTTTGAATTTTCTTCAACGCTTGGTAATTACTGAGGGTTGAGGTCAATCCACCTGCTCACCTCCGACCCTGAGATTTAATTAACAAGAAGCCAGAGTCAAAGGGGTTGATGTTGCTCATGTATACCGTACCATCCAGCATTCCTTAAAAAAGGAACTTGCATTTACATCATGCCTTTCGCAACCTCACTGTGCTTAAAAGCATTTTGTAGCCAATGAAATGTAGTCACTGTCATAAAGTAGGAAATATAATGTGTGCGCAGCAAGATTAATAACTGAGACAGTTTTATGCTTAAAAACACGAATGAAATGGATTACATTTAGATCAGCATTTCTATAAATCATGGATAAAAATAGTCCATTTGAAAACCTTTTGTAGCACAGCTTGTTGCATCTTTAATTCAGCAACTCCACACAGAAACATCAGCATCAGAAATAGACACTTTATATAAAATGTTCAAGAATCTAAATGTGCTGTTGCCTCCAGGAAAAATGTGGCAGTGGAGTGACTATATTTAGTGTTGCTGGGGATTAAGTGGCAGATAATTGGTGAGCATTTTATGCTCGAATCAAGAATTTATATTCCAGTAATGCTTGCATTACACAATGGGCACCTTGATGTGAACTTGTTTCAGCTGGTAGCACTCTCGCCTGCCTCAGGAAGACCTTGACTCTGAGACCCACTCCAGACCTTGAGTGTGTAATCCAGGCTGGCACCCCACTGCAGCCCCCAGGGAATGTTACACCGAGGCTCAGAGTTGGGTCTGATATCCTCAACCAACCTCAGTTTTATATGCCAGCCAAACTCTGGCCTGTTGAAGTGGACGTTAACAGGGCAGGCACTCAGCACTGGGAAGCAATGAGGCTGTTTGATCCAATGTCCTGCCAGCCAAACGGTTGGAGGTGGTGCATGCTTTACCGCAGGGCTCACGGCAAAGTCTATTTACAATAAACACAATCCACTTGCTCAGCAAACAGAATCTATTTGAAAAGAGTCTCTGTAAACTACAGGAAACAGAATTCATGACCAAAACTACAGCAAAGTCACCCACTAATAGCAAGGTTATCTCTCCCCTAAAATGCAGCGAACGGAGGATAAAACCAATACCAATCAATGTGATCTCCAGATGCGATTGACAGAGGAACTTATTTAATCATCTCCATTTTGGCCAGGAATAGCGGTGTCTCTCGTTCTAAACATTAAATAAAAGCCTATGGGAGTAGGCAGGTTGTTGAAAACTGAACTTGGAAAGAAGTTTAGAGAATGGATTAAATGTGCATTTGTTGGTGCATTGATATGAGACACTGCATATTGGAACAGATGGGAGTTCACGTCTCTGAATTCCCAATGGACGTGAGGCATCGAGGCTGGATCTTCGCAAAAGCAGGCTGATTCCATCGACTTTTAGACATGATGGTGGGAGCAGAATGTGGAGGTTCCATCTCCCCCCTCCACCCGTTTCTGGTAGATCCCATTTTTCCCAGCAGGGGTAAAGGGCAGGGCATGGCTCATACCGATGGGAAACCTAAACTCAGCAGGGCCATTTGAAATCAGTGCTGAGTTCAAACATACCCATTTTAGTGATTCCAAAAGTTTTTATCCACAGTGTCAAAGTAACAAATTTATAGAGATGTAAACACTCCTAAAGGGCATATAAGGTCTGTTTAAGTATCATGATCTGAAGCTACTTAAATCCCCAGTTTCAATAAATCTGTTTGTTGGCATATCCCAAAAGCTGTTAATACAGTTGATCCCATTATGCATGCTTGGCTGAGGTTCAAACACTCCAAGATCACTAATCTCTGCAGTGGACTAAGTTCACATTTTGACTGATATTTTAAGAAACTTTTAAAAGATTAGGTGCCTTTGATATGGTTACTGAATAGTTGTTTCTTTGTTTTAAAATGGATGTGTATCAAGCCTATATCGGGGAGAGCTGTATTAGAAGTTTCTTTTTCATTTCTAAATGGTTCCTGAGATCTGATCATATGAGCTGATTGGCTATAGAGATAGCACAAGTTGGTAATAGGTGTCATGGAGCTGACATGGGGGTATGATATGGCATGGAACTAGGTGTGTATGAGATGGCATGGATGATGGATATGGACTGGTTGGATGTGAGAGGATGTGAGAGGATGATGGCTAGAGGGTTTGATAGTTTTAAAACAATTGGGATGAAAGCTCAGAGCACTGAGGTGGGCCTTCTAACCAGCTGATCTGTCACTGAGCCTGCCCCCTTGGCCATTTGTGATCTACCTTCAGGGATTGGTGGGCCTGACTTGTTCCCACCTCCTGGAGCTCACAACTGCCCTGCTTTCTGGCTCAATCGCTGAAATGTGGCCCCACATGAGTGGGAGAAAGAGATATAAAAATAATCATTCAGGACTACTTCTATTTATTTATCAAGATAGAAAGAGGCAAAGGCCTGGAGTGCCTAAACATTATAGAGGTTAAAAGTAACATGAAATCAGTAAGGAAAGACTGCAGTGAGTAGATTGTGTTTCAAAATCTTACAGTTGTAACTGGAAAGGGAAATTGAGGCGGTGAGGGAATCCTTTACCTTAATACCTCTGGTGAAAAATGTGATAAGGTAAGAAATGGCGAAATGAGTCTTAATTCCTACATGAGAACAGAAAGACTGGCTTTTAATAGCATCTTTCAAATCTTTTTGAATTGTAATTACTGATATAATGCAGGGAAATACCGCAGCCAATTTGCACACAGCTAGCTCCCACAAACCGAATGAGATGACCACGCAAACTGTTTATATTGTGGGTGGGGATATAAACAATGGCCAGGGGAATATGTTTGGTGGGCATCTAGGGGAGAGTTGTAATGTGAGGATGATCCATTCAGGTGCGCCACAGTGGTTGGCACTGCTGTCTCACAGCACCAGCGACTCGGGTTCAATTCCAGCCTCACCGTCTGTGTGGACTTTGCCTCTGGATGTTGTGGTTTCCTCCCACACACCAAAGATGTGCAGGTTCGGTGGATTGGCAATGTTAAATTGCCCCATAGTGTCAGGGGATGAGGAGGGTAAATACGTGGGGTTACGGAGATAGGGTGGGCTAGTTGTTGATGCATGTTTGCTTGGCTGAATGGCCTCCTTCTGCTTTGTAAGAATGTTATGATGATGAAATGATCAAAATAACAACAAATATAGTAGCGAAAGGGAGAAAAGGACTGGCCTGGAAAGACAACAGAGGCTTGAAGAGAGGGTGCACTTGCAATCAACTGACAAGTTGGGCCATTAGTGACTAAGATTCCGCCACTGAATTATCCCTGCAAGCACCTCTTGTGATATTGCACTTTGTTGGCCTATAATGTTAATGTTACGCCGTTGTTTAAGAAGGGTGCCAGGCAAAAGGCGGGGAATTATAGGCCGGTTAGTTTAACGTCTGTGGTAGGTAAAATGTTAGAAACCATCATTAAGGAGGAAATAGCGAGGCATCTTGAGGGGAATTGCTTGATAGGGCGGACGCAACACGGTTTCATTAAAGGGAAGTCGTGTCTGACGAATTTACTGGAGTTCTATGAGGATGTGTCTAGGGCAGTGGATAGAGGAGAGCCAGTGGATGTGGTCTTTCTGGATTTTCAGAAGGCGTTTGACAAGGTACCTCACAAGAGGTTATTGCAGAAGGTCAGGGGACATGGAGTTGGGGGTAGGGTGTTAGCGTGGATAGAGGATTGGTTGTCAAATAGGAGGCAGAGAGTGGGGGTCAATGGATGCTATTCGGATTGGCGGTTGGTGACTAGTGGGGTGCCCCAGGGGTCGGTGCTGGGGCCTCAGCTATTTACCATTTATATAGATGATCTGGAGGAGGGAACCGAGTGCAGGGTGTCGAAATTTGCTGATGACACCAAGATTGGGGGAAAGGCAAATTGTGCGGAGGGTGTGGAGAGTCTGCAGAAGGATCTAGATAGGCTGGGCGAATGGGCCAGGAAATGGCAAATGGAATTTAATGTTGGCAAGTGTGAGGTGGTCCACTTTGGTAGGAGGAATGGTAGGAAGGACTATTACTTACGGGGTGAAAAACTGCAGCAGGCGACGGTGCAGAGGGACCTCGGGGTCCTTGTGCATGAGTCGCAAAAACCCAGCTTGCAGGTGCAGCAGGTGGTCAGGAAGGCGAATGGGATGCTGGCCTTCATAGCGAGGGGGATTGAATATAAAAGTAGGGAGGTCTTGCTGCAGCTGTATAGGGCATTGGTGAGGCCGCAGCTGGAGTACTGTGTGCAGTTTTGGGCGCCGCACCTGCGCAAGGATATTTTGGCCCTGGAGGGAGTGCAGAGGAGGTTTACTCGGCTGATACCGGAGTTGAGGGGATTGAGCTATGAGGAGAGGCTGAATAAACTAGGCTTGTACTCGTTAGAGTTTAGAAGAATGAGGGGAGATCTCATTGAGACGTATAAGATGATGAATGGGATGGATAGGATAGAGGTGGAGAGACTCTTCCCGCTCAAAAAAAACAGTAGGACTAGGGGGCACAGCCTCAAGATAAAGGGGGGGCGGTTTAGAACAGAGTTGAGGAGGAACTTCTTCACTCAAAGGGTGGTGAATCTCTGGAATTCTCTGCCCGTTGAAGTGGTGGAGGCTGCCTCGCTAAATATTTTTAAGAAACAGGTTGATGGGTTTTTGATAAGAGAAGGGATTAAGGGTTATGGGGAGAGGGCGGGAAGGTGGAGCTGAGTCACGACAGATCAGCCATGATCTTATTGAATGGCGGGGCAGGCCCGAAGGGCCAGATGGCCTACTCCTGCTCCTATTTCTTATGTTCTTATGTTCTTAATGTTACTGATAAATAATTGGCTTATTACACAGTGTTGCTATTTAATAATCCCATTGTCACTTCATCAATGAATAGAGGATACATGCTTTATGGAAATAATCCATTGTATTACTCAGGAGAAGCCCCAATTATCCTGCGTTTTATTGGTAAAGCTCTTGTCAATTATTAGGCGACATTATTGATAAGCCAGCAGTCAATTATTTAGAAGCGTTATTGATGGACGACTAGTCAATTATACTGTGTACTTCATGCTCAAGACATCTATTTAATAAAGTTAATGAATAAGCAGCAATTTGGTTATCAAATATTCAAGAATTATTTAATTTTAAAGATACATACTCACTGTGTCCTGATGAGTCCCAAAACGAACAAAATATTAAGGTTAAACATACAGAATGAAGGTTGGTGCTTCATTGTAAAATTGGGGCTGATGTCAATCTCTAAGTGCTATGGGAGGTGGATTTCTAGGCTAAATTTGCAGTTCTACTCCTGTAGAAATATTTACAAAATGGTTAAAATCTCCCAATCATGAATATTGTCTAAAGGGCCAATCACAGTCACAACAATTTGCATTCCTGTAACACCCAAAGCACTGATATGTCCAAGGTGGTTCACAGGAATATGACCCATTTGAGGAGATATTAGGTATTGGAGGAGGGACGTTTCAAGGAACATCTGAAGGGGAAAGAGATGTAGGAAGATACAGAGGATTAGGGAGTTTCAGACTCAGTGTATAAACAACGGAAAGAAAATGCCAAGGATGATAAAAAAGGGATGTGCAAGAAACCAGAATTAGTGGAGCTCAGAGATTTGTACATTTTATGTAAAAGGAACCACAAATTGCTGCATGGGACTGGAATAGCCTAGTGGGACTTTTGAGCATAAAATCTAGACTGCACCTTTGGAAATGCCATTATTTTGACAATACATTAAAAATGGGTGACAAAGATCTGCTAAGTTATCTCCAAGAAGGACAAAGGGAATTCTCCCCAGTCTCCTGGCCAATATTGATTCCTCAACAAATATCACTAAATAGACAGAACATCGCTTTTCAAAATGCATTCCTTCATGGATTGTAGGCATTGCTGGCTGGCCAGCATTTATTGCCCATCCCGAATTGTCCTTGAGAAGGTGGTCATAAGTTGCTGTCTTGAACCACTGCAGAGTGTGTGGTATAGGTATGCCCACAATGCTGTTAGGGGTGGGGTTCAGGATTTTGACTCAACAACTGTTAAGAAACAGCAATATATTTCCAAGTCAGGATGGTGTATGGATTGGAACTTGGAAAGGAACTTCCAGGTGGTGGTGTTTCTTTACTCTTGCTGCCCTTTTATGTGGTACAGGTTGTGGTTTTGGAAGGGTTTAGCAAAGGAAATTTGGTGAGTTACTGCAATGCATCTTGTCGATGATGCACACTGCTGCGACTGAGCATCGGTAGTGGAGGGAGTAGGTACTTAATATAATGGATGGGGTGCCAATGAACTGGGCTGCTTTCTCCTAACTGGTGTCAAGTTTATCGAGTGTTAGAGTTGCACTTATCCAGGCAGGTGGGGAATATTCCATCTCTTGACTTGCAAATAGTGGACAGGCTTTGGGCATACAGGAGATGGGCTATGCTCCACAGAATTCCCAGCCTCTGACCATAGCCGCAGTATTATATGACTTGTCCTGTTTTGTTTTGATCAATGGTAACAACCAGGATGTTAATAATGGGAGATTCAGTGACAGGAATACCATTGAAATTCAAGGAGCAATGGTTAGATCCTCTCTTATTGGAATGGTCATTGTCTGGCATTTGTGTGGCATGAATGTTACTTGCCATTTGTCAGTCCAAGCCCAGACTGTCCAGATCTTGTTGTGTTTTAGAAATAGACTGCTCCAATCTTTGATGAGTCATGAATGGTGCTGCACATTGTGTAGTCATCAGTGAACATCCCCATTTCCCATCTGATGGAGGAAAGAAGACCATTGATGAAGCAGCTGAAGATGGTTGGTTCTAGGATACTATCCTGAGGAACTCCTGCAGGGGTGTCCTAAAGCTGAGACGATTGCCCTCCAACAACTACAGCCATCTTCCTATGTGACTCCAACAGTGAAGGGATTTCCCCGATTCCCATTGACTTCAGTTTTGTTAGGGTATCTTGAGGCCAGTCTCAGTCAAGGGCAGTCACTCTCACCTCACCTCTGGCATTCTGCTCTTTTGTCCATGTTTGAACGAAGGCTGTAATGAGATCAGGAGCTGAGTCACCCTGGAGGAAACCAAACTGAGTTCCGTAAGCAGATTATTTCTGAGTATGTGCCACTTGATAGCATTAGTGGGGATCCCTTCTATGAGTTAGCAATGATCGAGATTAGGCTGATGGGGTGGTAATTGGCCAGGTTGGATTTGTCCAGTTTTTTGTGAACAGGCCATATCTGGGCAACTTTCTACATTGCCAGGTAAATGCCAGTGTTGTAACTGTACTGGAACAGCTTGATAGGGGCACAACTAGTTCTGGAGCACTATTCAGTATTATATCTGACCATATTGCATTGCTGTTTGTACAAACTTAGCTACAAAAAGTATGAACAGTGAGGATGCTTCAAAAGGTACTTAGTTGGCTGTAACATAGTTTGGGGTGTTCTGAGGTCATGAACAGCACTGTAGAAATGCAAGTCTTTCTTTATTTTTACATCTGAAATGCATTGCCTTGGAAGGAACTCAAAATGTTGGACTCAAAATCTTAACTCTGTTTTTCTTGCCAGGCTGGGTGAGTTTTTCCCAGAATTTTATGTTTGCATTTCTGAAAGTTTGGTGGAAGCAGATTCAATTACTTCCAAAAAAAAATTGGATCTCTGCTTAAAAAGGAATGATTTGCAAGGCTGAGTGTAATGTGCAGGGGAGAGGAAATGGAGAACTCCTTCAAAGTCGGAAGAGAAAATGCTGGAAAATCTCAGCAGGTCTGGCAGCATCTGTAAGGAGAGGAAGGAACTGACGTTTTGAGTCCAGATGACTCTTTGTCAAAGGGCTGGCACAGGTGTGATGGGCCAAGTGGCCTTCTGTCGTGCTGCGTGATTTGCTGAATTTATGTCTGAACAGGAAAACTCTTGGTGTTGTGAGGTGAAGCGTTTGTGAGTCAGGAGCTGGGAGGAATGGTTAGGAGGGTAACAACAGATTGTGTTATATTTTTCACGCTTTCCCCTCCCTCACCCCCCTCCCTCACCCCCCTCCCTCACCCCCTCCCCCACCCCCCTCCCCCACCCCTCTCCCCCCCTCCCCCACACCCCCCTCCCTCACCCCCCTCCTTCACACCCCTCCCACCCCCCCTCCCCCACCACCCCTCTCCCTCCCCCCTCCCCCACCCCCCTCTCTCCCCCCTCCCCCTCCCCCCTCCCCCACCCCCTCCCCCACCCCCCTCCCTCACCCCCCCTCCCTCACCCCCCTCCCTCACCCCCCTCCCCCACCCCCCCTCCTTCACACCCCTCCCCCACCCCCCTCCCACCCCCCCTCCCCCACCACCCCTCTCCCTCCCCCCTCCCCCACCCCCCTCTCTCCCCCCCTCCCCCTCCCCCCTCCCCCACCCCCTCCCCCACCCCCCCCCCCCACCCCCTCCCCCACCCCCCTCCCTCACCCCCCTCCCTCCCCCCCTCCCCCACCCCCCCTCCCTCCCCCCCCTCCCCCACCCCCCTCCCTCCCCCCCTCCCCCACCCCCCTCCCTCCCCCCCCCCCACCCCCCTCCCCCCAACCCCCCTCCCTCCCCTCCCTCCCCCACCCCCTCCCTCCCCTCCCTCCCCCACCCCCCTCCCTCCCCTCCCTCCCCCACCCCCCTCCCTCCCCTCCCTCCCCCACCCCCCTCCCTCCCCTCCCTCCCCTCCCTCCCCCAACCCCTTCCCTCCCTCCCCTCCCTCCCCCCACCAGCCCTCTTACTGGCCTATCTGTGATGGTCCGGTGCTCAGGGCTGACTGCTGACAGTCACACTTTGAGCTGAATGGAATAGTGATGGCTAATTGATTTTACAGCAGTAGTGAAGGACAGACAATGAAAGTTTCATCAATTTAATCCACAATTTAATGGCTCCAATTTAGCCTCCATAAATGCTCACTAAACTAATTTCTTCAGCTCCAACAATCTGAAAAGCTATCATATTTGTAATCTCCTCTGGTATATTCATCTGGAAAGGGAATTTAACAAATTCCGATGTGAGGGAGATGATGTGTTAGTGCGGTGTAAATGTTTATAACAGTCCAATCTAGTTCTTTAAAAGGATATGAAAAGTTTTATTGTGAAATGCATCCAAGTGTGAAGAGGGATAATAAACTGTTCCCCAGCAGGCTCTGGGAGTGAGGCCCTGACAGCTTTCAGTTTCAATACGACACTAAACGGTATTCAAACTTCATCTTGTAATTCACTCCATCTGAAGGGAGAGAGGCTGCCCAACACTTCATATAACACTTGTTAAGGAGCATTGCTGACCATCCTGTGTCATCCTGCACTCACCCCCACTGCCCTCCACTAAACCCTCACAACTTTCACTGCACTCCTAGAGCTCACAATTCTACATGGCACACAGTGAGCACGTGA